>JADRCD010153979.1:0-26775 GCA_019843815.1 Montemys delectorum | reverse complement strand
TTTTTTTTTTTTTTTTGTTTTTTTTTTTTTTTTGTTTTTCGAGACAGGGTTTCTCTGTGTAGCCCTGGCTGTCCTGGAACTCACTCTGTAGACCAGGCTGGCCTTGAATTCAGAAATCCACCTGCCTCTGCCTCCCAAGTGCTGGGATTAAAGGCATGCGCCACCACTGCCTGGCTAAATTTTTCTTGATAGTCCCTGAAATGTTCTTATAACTACCTTTTAAAGACAGACTCAGCATAAATTTTATCTTTTGCATCTATTTTTGTTTTGTTTTGTTTCATTGTTCTTGAGTTCGTGTGCTTTCTCTCCTCTCTCTCTCTCTCTCTCTCTCTCTCTGTGTGTGTGTGTGTGTGTGTGTGTGTGTGTGTACAACTTGCATGAATTGGTTCTCTCTTTCTGCCACGTGAGTTATAGTGATCTAACTCAGGTAGTCAGCCTTGGCAGCAGATGCCTTGACTCCCAGGCCATCAAACTATCCCTACCTTGGGTGTTTTAAAAGACCAATTGGTTTGTGACTGTGGGTGGCCCAGATTCTGAATCTGTCTGATTATTTCCTCAATGTGTGGTTTAACTTGGTGCTATTATCACATTCTCTGTGATAACTTAATATAGTGTGTTTTTTTAATTGCCTATACTTTCCATAAACTTGGAAAATAAACTTCCTAGGTGATAGTGTTGTTTTTTTTTTTAACTTTATTTCTTTGTGTGTGTGTTGGGGGGAGGGGTGTATTTTAAATGCCTGCACGTTTGTTTGTGTGCCACATGTCTGAAGAGGCCAGAAGAGGTCGTCCCATGGAGTTATAGCCAGTCGTGGGCAGCTGCATGAGTGTTAGGAATACCGAACCTGGGTCCTTTGGAAGAGCAGCAAGTGCTCTTAATTTCTGGGCCATCTCTCCAGCCTCAAGTGATGGTGCTTAACTCATATGGTTCCTGGTCAGGAAAGCTGTGCCAGGTTGGCTGGCTTGGTTACTTGGTTAAGGTGACCACTGGCTCTTCCCTTCATTAAGGCACATTAGGAAATAGTCCACTGTGGCTTTGTGGGGATTACTCCCAACCTCTCACCTAATGGCTTTGACATCTGTTGAAGACAATTCTACTGTTACACTGGCAGTTGCAGAAGGCTTATATTTTTTCCCCACTCCCTTGATCCCTGAGGATCTCGATGCTTCTAAACTGGTCAGGTGCTCTCCGAGGTGTTATCTAATCCTGTTAACTCTGCCCCAGGTATTAGCCGGTGATCTTCTGTAAGCCCTGAAATGTTGACTCTAGTATGCTGTACATGTACATAGTAGTTTTTATTCAACTTAAATCTAAAGACCCACCGAACCCAGCCTGAGCTCATTTAATGTGGGTGCCTAGTGGTGTCTAGAAGGCGTCAGATTTTATGAGAAAGAGGAATAGTAGCTGAGCTCTTTCCTAAGAAATTATAAGTTCTGTCCTTGGAAATACTTGCTTCTCTCGAGCATGAAAACAAAAACAACAAAAAGCTAGCCTGGCTTTTAAACTTCCAGGCCACTCTGCAAGAGCTGCTGGCCCACAGGCACCCCACAGTTTCATTTCCTTCTCTATTTTCAAACTCAGCAATGTGTTAAATTGAGAACACTGGGTCAGGCCTTTTCCTTAAGAGCAAACCAGGAGGTTAGATCAGACACTCTTAACACTTCTTCCGACATTCCGGGGAGACTTGATACTTCTTCATTTCTCAGTTCAGTTCCATTCCATGTTGGTATATGTACTTTTTATTATTATTATTCATTACATCTTTTGAAAAGTCACACATGTCTAAACCAAGGGTGTTTGGGTTCACAGTCCCAGCAGCATAACACCTCACCTGCAGAGTTTTACACACACATACACACACACACACACACATATACTACACACACACACACACACAGACACACACACATATACTACACACATATACTACACACACACACACACACACACAGACACACACACATATACTACACACACACATACACACACACACACACACACACACACATATAAAATAATTTTTTTTATATATTTCCACATCAGATCTTTTAAGGAATCAACATTGTATTTCTTTTCCCTTGGGCTATATAGGCTGCAGTTTTATGTCTTTGTATTCACTGTCACCGTTAGCAGGGTCCACTGAGCTCCGCTGATGGTCTCCCATGGTAAATGCCAGTGATAGTGCACTGTTCCAGCATTACAAAATGCTGCGTGGTTACCTTCCTCGTGTCCATAGCAGAGCTACCTCCCTGGCCAGTGTGGGCATTGTGTACCATAGAGGGTGGGGCAGGAGCCTGCATTCTTGATACCACTTTCAGTTTCAGCTCCTAGATCTCATCCTGTGGTTGGGGAGCCAGAGCTCTTGGGTTCTTTCTCTCTTGGATCTCCTTCTATAAATCAGGCCTATGCCTAGTGTTTCTAACAGAATTCTCTTTCATAACCTGTTTAGAAGCCCCTATAGGCTTCTCTCTTTCTCCCATTCTATGGATGGATAAACTGAGACTCAAAGTACTCAAGTCAGTTTTCTGTTGTCACAGGAGCAGGAAGGAGGGCCAGAGCTGCAAAGGTTGATAGGAATAGCTTTTCCTAGCTGAGCTGTGTACCTAGAAAGGCCATACCCACATAGCCCAGGACAGCCACAGAGGAATCTTTCCTTCCTGGCTTCCCTTGTGATCTTAGCTTGAGCAATCCACAGGGGTACCACTCTTCCTCCTTTTGCTGAATCTGCTCTTGATTTCAGGTCTAGTCTCTGAGGAAGAAAGACTCTACCAGGGAACAGAGACCCTCCCAAGCTAAGGGTGCAATGGCAGTGTCAGCCCCCTTGAGGAGTCTGGAGGAGGAGGTGACCTGCTCCATCTGCCTGGATTACCTGCGGGACCCAGTGACCATCGACTGTGGCCACGTCTTCTGCCGCAGCTGCACAAGTGATATCCGCCCCATATCGGGGAATCGCCCGGTCTGCCCGCTCTGCAAGAAGCCCTTTAAGAAGGAGAACATCCGGCCCGTGTGGCAGCTAGCAAGTCTGGTAGAGAACATTGAACGGCTGAAGGTGGACAATGGCAGGCAGCCAGGAGAGCTGGCCCGGGAGCCACAGGACATGAAGTTGTGTGAGCGGCACCAGGAGAAGCTACACTATTACTGTGAAGATGATGGTAAACTGTTGTGCGTGATGTGCCGGGAGTCCCGGGAGCACCGCCCCCATACTGCAGTCCTGGTGGAGAAGGCAGCCCTGCCTCACAGAGTAAGTCCTCCCAGGCTGGGGAGGGAAGGTTCTGTCTCGTGTCCCTCCTACCACAGCTCAGGACACTCATCTCTCCTGCTTACCTTTCTGTAGGAGAAAATCCTGAACCACTTAAACACCCTAAGGAGAGACAGAGACAAAATTCAGGGCTTTCAGGCCAAGGGAGAAGCTGATATTCTGGCTGCACTGGTAAGTGGAAACCGGAGCTGAGCGTTGCTAACGTGTTTGAGGGAGGGGTTGGGCACGTGGGAAATGTTTCTAGGAGTACTTTGAAAGTATGGTTGGTAGGCTGGCTTTAGGCCAACTGGGGATTAATTAGCCAAGGAGATAGGCTAGGGTGGCCTGCTCTGTCCCTTGCAGGCGTAGTCTGTCCATTTGGACCTGCTGGGTGTCTCAGACTTTGGGCCTGATTTCTCATCTGATAGGCAGGTTATCTGGCAGCAGTGGCTATTCTGTGAGGGGACTGAGGAATCTGACCTTGTGCTCTCTGAAAGTGAGGGAAGGTGTGATTTCCGGAGTAAAGGGCAGCAGAGGGGATTTGGGAGGGGTGCTGGTTTCAGGGTAGAGACCAAGAAGAAAGGGACAAGGAAGGAGGCCTGAGGAGCTCTGAGCAGGCTCTGGTTGAGGCTGCCTAGTGAGACTCAAGCCCACTATGTGCAGTAAAGAAGACTGGTGGCACACTGTGGACTTTTGATTAGATAGGTCAGAAGGGACGGCTAGTAAGGGAGGTCCAATTCTGGGGAAGTGTTTCTGTTGGAAAAATGGGCAGTGGAGAGATTCTGGGGTCAGGCTTGTCAGTGTATAGCCAGGCCGTGAAAGATAAAGCTAGAGAGGGTTCAACTCCACAAAGTATCTCTAGTCCTGATGTACATGCACACCCTCACTTACCCAGAGGGACTGAGCACTCTAGGCAGTTCCAGCCTACAGGACAGGATGTGGTCCCTGAGTACTCCCATTGCAGCCTCAACAAAGAAGCAAGGTGGAGTCCCACTTGGAGAGGTAGGGTACACCTAATATATACAGAGTAATGGGGGTGCTGAAGGCGGACTTTATCCCTCAAACAGAGCTCCCTGAAAGAGATAACACATATTATCAAGAAGGATGACATGTCAGTAATGGTATACATAGGCTACCTTTCATTGTCCCAAGATTTACTGGTCACCAGGAGCAGATGGTGACAGAGCAGTCAGGTAGAGTCAGCTTTGAGAACAGTGAAGGGAATAGACTCACTGACAAGTCTCAAGGAGAAGAGGGTAGAGCAGGAGCGTCCCAGTGACAACGAAGGACTCGGATTCACAAGCAAGAGTCACCAGAGGATTGAGCAGGCCCCAGTTCCTAGAGGCATCACACACAAGCATCCTGTCCCCTACCCTCACAGACGAGTCACCAGAGGATTGAGCAGGCCCCAGTTCCTAGAGGCATCACACACAAGCACCCTGTCCCCTACCCTCACAGACGAGTCACCAGAGGATTGAGCAGGCCCCGGTTCCTAGAGGCATCACACACAAGCATCCTGTCCCCTACCCTTACAGACGAAGCTGCAGGAGCAGAGGCAGTACATTGTGGCAGAATTTAAGCAGGGCCACCAGTTTCTAAAGAAGCGGGAACAGCACCTGCTAGACCAGCTGGCCGCCCTGGAACAGCTGCTCACGGAGGGCAGGGAGAAGTTCAAGACCCGGGGCGTCAGTGAGCTTGACCGATTGACTCTGGTCATCTCCGAGCTGGAAGGCAAGGCACGACAGCCGGCTGCAGAGCTGATGCAGGTGAGAGTCCGATGGGCCCAAGTGGGAGACGGGATGGGGGGGCGGACCACATTTATATGGCCTTTGAAGAAATTCTTCCTCCTAGGCTCTCAGTTTTACTGTGTAAAATATGGTGGGTATGTGAGTCTTACCCTCCTTGTTTACTCCAGAGTCCACATAAGCTTAAACATTGGCACAGCACCGCTTTAGAAAAATAATCATCGTCTAAAAACAGTATCTCAAAGTGTTTAGAGTGCCAGAGAACTGAAGGTCTTTGCTGCTGTCTTCCCGCAGCATGAGCCCTCCATTGAGCCCTCTGGTGACAAGACAGATATTTGTTGTTTTTGAGGTAGCTTTACTGTGTCATCCTGTCTGCTGCCCCATAGGTAGCCCTGTCTCATCCTCTGAGTGCACCCCCATGCCTGACTAAGGCAGGTGCTTATTTGATAGGTGCCTTATATGGTTATGGAGATGTACTGAGCTGTCAGGATCCAAGGTGCATGGAAGGGGAGGGAGGGCAAGTCAGGATAGAGAGATGGGAGGTTCCCTCTGGACCATAGAGTGTCAACCTGGAGAACAGTGCCTGAGGGGTGCCTCAGGACACAAATGGAGAGCAAGCTGTTCGGTTGCACTGACGGGCCTCCTCCTTGTACTTTCCAGAGGAATCACCACCCTTAGCATTCTACCAAAAAGGGGAGAGCCAGACCTTCCGTCCATATAAACCAAGAGAAGGGCCGTGTGCTGGTTTCCTCTGACCCCCTGGTTTGATGTCAGAAATGGACCTTTCTGCCACCAGAGGACACACAAAAGTCTTTAGGGAATGTGGTTCCAGACCGATGGCAGGGAGCATCGATAGCCAGGAGAAAAGAGATGTTGATGCTAGTCCCTAGCACAGGCTGCATCGTCAGAAGGACTCTCTCTGCAACAGATTGAGCCACGTGTAAGAGGACTGGCTGGCCCAGATCCTGGGGCAGATTAGGAATGAGGTCCAACTCAAAGCTGATATCTGTTCCCAGGCTTTGTACTCTTCTCTCTTGTCCAGTGTCCCCCAGGTCCCCCTCCTTAGCTCCAGGCATTGCCTCTTCTCTCGATTTTTTTTTTTTTATCAGACTCTGGATCACTTGTCTCCTCTCCCTCGACTGTTTCTTTCTTCCCCTTCAAGGAGCACATCAGACCTTCCCAGAAGCCCTTCCATGTGTGCTTGTGAGTTGTGAGTGGAGCAGCTGAGAGTGCCAGGGTTTGTCACCAGTGTGTCTGTCCCTTGATCTCCCCTGGGAGTAGCTTCTATGCAGAGGCCCCTGTCTGTACCTGAGAGCTCTGCCCCCGAAGCTGCCACAGCGAGGAGTGCTGGGGAGAGAAAATCTGCTTACAACCCCTACACAGAGTGCTTACAACCCCTACACAGAGTGCTGGCCTTAGCAGATTTTCTCTGTATTCAGGTTTCCCTGGAGCAAAGCTCCCGAACCTTCTGGGGAATAGTCCTTAACAATCACGATTTGACGCTTGCATTTGCTTTCCAAATTGTACCTCTCTGAGAAGCCAGCCTGCCCTCTGCCCTCTGCCCCAACCCCCTTCACCCCACTGATTCCTGTAGCACCCGCCACTTACTAACATGGTGTGATGTTAGTAGTCATTTTCATACTGACTTGTTACTCTTGTCTGCTTCCCTCTGCTAGGACGCCTGCTCCACACAGGTAGGGATTCTTCTTTTTTTTTTACTGTTACCTCTAGCTTCTACATTAGTGCCTGCCTGGCACAAGGAGTCACTAAGCAAAGGTTTGTGGAATGAGTGAAAAGAAGCAGCAAATAGGTCAACACAGAACCGTGGAGGTTTCAGACTCACCAGGGAATCCTCTCACAAGGCGCCCCCGCCCTCGTGTCCTTGGCACTCATCTTTCCCTCATGCAGACAGCACCACTGTCTCCCCCCCCACACACACACACACACAAAGGGCTTTTCCTCGGTGATCCTTGCTCCAAAACAGTCATGGGATGCCCAGGTTCTCTCTCATGCCCCCTGCTGCCATTTCCGAATCTCTGGTCCCCAGCGACGATGTCCAGGATGACGTTCCTGTTCCTATTGCATCCAGCCACCATTCCCCAAGGAACAGCCCAGTGACTGGGTTTCAGCTAGTTGCTACTTAGTTGTCCACAGAGAGCAGAAGTTCCTCTCTGTCTTTGCAGCAGTTCAGAGGGGAGGATCTAGAGGTCATCCAGGAGCTGGCTTAGTTCTAGCTGGCTAACTAGCCTTGGGAATATTGTTCTCAGCCATGAGATTTGAGTTGGGCTCATCACCGTGTTCAAACTTCAGCCAATGAGAAGAAAGGAACTAGAAAGCAAATATATTTTTTAAAGGACAAGACTGAGAAGTCTTGGGTTTTTTTTTCTTTCCCTTCCTGCATCCCATTTAATTTAGTCACATGACCAGACTTGGTTGTAGGGAATATGGGAAATGTAATTTCTTGACTAGTCAGATGTTAGGCCAGAGCTTAGGGAGTTTAGTATTATAAAGAAGGGGAGAAGTTGTCCATTGATCTCCACAGACAGTGTGGTATCCCACACAGGTGCACACACAAATGTTTAAAAGTGAGGAGTGGGGGTGGGTGCTGGAGGACACTTGCTTATTATTCCACTGTGCGCGGAGTAAAATTCACCATCACCCCATCCTGCCTGGTGTGAGCTGGCCCTGCCTCATCTCTAAGCCCTTCCTCATTTCTTATCTGTCTGCACCAGCTAGGGCTTTCTCGTTCTTCAAACCCGAGCTTAAGTGTCTCCTTGGAGAGACCAGGTCGCTTGTCACCTCTAGTCATTTCTGACCTTACTGATGTCATGTTGTATATTTTATATGTGTGGGCTTTTCTACCTGAATGTATGTCCGTATACCACGGGCAAGCTGGTGCCTGTGGAAGCCAGAAGGCGGCACTGGGTTTCCTGGAACTGGAGTTATAGATGGTAGTGAGCTGCCATGTGAGTGCCTGTAATCAGACCTGGGTCCTCTGGAAGAGCAGCCCGTGCTCTTAACCACTGAGCCATCTCTCCAGCCCACTGCTTTTTATTTTATTTAATGTCCCACAAGACTGTCAGCTCCCTAAGGGAGGGAGCCATGAGTGCTTTGTTTGCTTTTGTGTGCCTGTCTGTTACATGGTATTAACTGTAGACACAGTGTGTGCCTGCTTGTTATGTAGTACTGACCATGTAGACTCAGTGTGTGCCTGCCTATTATATGATACTGACTTGTAGATTCAGTGTGTGCCTACCTGTTAATATGGTACTGACTGTAGACTCAGTGTGTGCCTACCTGTTAATATGGTACTGACTGTAGACACAGTGTGTGCCCACCTGTTACATGATACTGACTGTGTAGACTCAGTGTGTGCCTACCTGTTACATGGTACTGACTGTGTAGACTCAGTGTGTGCCTACCTGTTACATGGTACTGACTGTGTAGATGCAATTTTACTTAATTCACTTGGGTGCCTATGTTTTTTCTTCCCGTGCAGGACACCAAGGACTTCGCCAACAAGTAAGAGTTTCATTTGCTCATCTTCGTTATTCTTCCCCGCCCACTTCCATGGCTGTGGTTCACATAAACAGTGGGGTGTAGGGTGCCAAAGGCACAGCAGCCTTTGTTTCATCCCATGGTTTTTAAGAAAGAGAGCAATCTTTGAGGATTAGAGATTACTGTTTCCCAACACGGTCTCCGAAGTCCAACTGGGCTCATGGTCTTCACCTGAGCACAGCAAGAGAGTAAAAGCCTGGCTTGGCAGACAGACCGCTCGCTTGTGAAATCTGCTGGCAGTCTTATATCTTGGTTCATGTAGTTTCTTTGCCAGCTTTTCTGTCCTTGATTAGGGATAAGTAAAACTGAAGAAGAGCCAAGTGACAGATGGTTGTGTCTGTCACTCTTTCAGGTATCCACGGAAGAAGTTCTGGATCGGGAAAGCCATCCCTCACATGGTTAAAAGAAAGGCAGGAGAATTCTCAGATAAGCTTCTTAATCTGCAGCGAGGCCTGAGGCAGTTCCAGGGTAAGCATTGGGAAGAGCACCAGGTTGGAGGTCAGGCTCTGCCACACTGGGAGGTTTCCTGGCTTCTCCCTACCATCTCAGCCTTCCAAGGAGCTCTGGATTCTGTATCTTTGCTTGGGATCTCTAGTAGAGCCCTGTCCCAGAACTAATACCAAGTAAGAAATGAGTTTGCTATGGGTCTGCAAGTCATTTCTATTTTTTTTTTTTTTTTTTTTTTTTATCTCTGTAGGCAAGCTGCTGAGAGACTTGGAGTATAAGACAGGTGAGTGAACAGAAAGTCATTCTCATTTTACCCTGTGGAATCCTCACTGGAATTGCCCACCGGTGGGCCCCCCCCTACATTATTTCAGATCAGTGTCCCATGTAGTCTGCAGTATTGCTGAGCCTTTGAGGTCACAGGTCACACACCATAAGGACCTTCTTATGGTGGGCTGCAGTGGCAGCCCAAGGCCAGAGATTATCCTGCCCAGACCTGTGCTGTGTGTACCAAGTACCTCCGGGACACAGTTCACAGAGACCATGATATAAAGAGTGCTCTTTGAACTGTGCAATGAGGCAGCTACTATGGAGATGCTACGGAGACTAGTCACCCCTTCCCAGCCCACCACTGACACTGTTACTTCCTCCCTTGACCCATAGTAAGCGTCACCCTGGACCCACAGTCGGCCAGTGGATACCTACAGCTTTCAGAGGACTGGAAGTGCGTGACCTATACCGGCCAGTACCAGAGTGACTGCCTGCTCCCTCAACAGTTTGACTGTGAGCCAGGAGTGTTGGGCAGCAAGGGCTTCACCTGGGGAAAGGTATACTGGGAAGTAGAGTTGGAGAGAGAAGGCTGGTCGGAGGATGAAGAGGAGGGGGAGGAGGAGGAAGAAGGGGAAGAGGAGGAAGAAGATGAGGAGGTTGGCTATGGGGACGGATACGAAGACTGGGAAACAGATGAGGAAGACGAATCTCTGGGGGAAGAGGAAGAGGAGGAGGAGGAAGAAGAGGAGGAAGTTCAGGAAAGCTGCATGGTGGGAGTGGCCAAAGACTCTGTGAAGAGGAAAGGGGACCTCTCCCTGAGGCCAGAGGATGGTGTATGGGCCCTTCGGCTCTCCCCCTCAGGCATCTGGGCCAACACGAACCCAGAGGCCCAGCTCTTCCCGGTGCTGCGGCCCCGGAGAGTGGGCATCGCCCTGGATTATGAAGGGGGCACTGTGACATTCACCAATGCAGAGTCCCAGGAACTCATCTATACCTTCACGACCACTTTCACCCGGCGCCTGGTTCCCTTCCTGTGGCTCAAATGGCCAGGAACACGCCTTCTGCTGAGGCCCTGAACTCCAGGACCCGCCTGGGTCACCCTACAGAAACTTTACTTCTCTGAGACTCCAGGACTCTGAGATGAAGAATTGCCTGGATCTCACACCCATGAAAACTTCCCTTCTCTGGGATCCCAAAACTGTGTAATGGAGGGAGGTTCCTGGCCAGAACACTAGGAGGAGGAGAGAGGGAGACATCATATCCACTGCCACCCATCTCCCCACTGTCATGGCCAAAATCTCTCTCAGCACTGTCACCCTATCCATATATCTTATTCAGCTTCTCATTTCCTCTGAGGTTTCCTGCTCTGAAGACCAAATGCTCCCTCTTTCCTGAACACCCATTTGTCTTGGCTCTGTGTTCTCTGTTGAGCAGGGTCAATTTCCTGGTTCAGTTGTTGGCCAATGCTCAGAGGAAGGCTTTTAATGACATCGGAAGCCATTTTGCTGTCCTCAAACTTGAGGGTCCCCTTGCCCAACACCACTCTGTTGCCTACCTTTCTCGGCATCTTAAAATCACTTTTCCTATCCCACCAGAGTTAAATACGCAAAGATGTAAGAATGAACGTAGTCAAGATCCACTGAAGTTTCCAAGGCCGTGTAAATTTTTGTCCTGGATTGCTGGGAGAATCATCTCCGGGCACAGCTACCAAAGCTTATGGCCTCCAAACCCAGACCTGAGTAGGTAGGACTCCCCAAGGAGTCTCAGAAAGCATCTATAGGTACTATGGCTCAGATAGTAACTGTGGTCAATAAATTACCTCTGCAGAGTAGTCCTTGTGAAGGGAGTTTTTAAAACAACCCCAATATCTTGCTCTTGACCAGGAGGTTAAGACCTCATTGCTGACACTATGGAATGTCCAGATTCACCTTCCTAGGAGGTCGATTAGGGAAGGGGAGAGCGGGTCATGAGGAATCTAGAAAACCTCTGCCCTAGGTCTGACTGTGGACAAAGGGCCTGCAGTATCTCCCTGCTGACCCAGCTGGTGCCCATAGTTGAACACAAGCCCCTGCTTAGCCAAAATGATGCCCCCCTTTTTATCCCTAAACATTCCAGATTTCTTCTGCCTGTGTGAGAGTTAGCTCCTCTTGGCTCTGGACAGACTGTTCCGAGACACTGGATCTTGGTGGCCTCAGAGTCACCGCACCGTCTCGAGGCTGAACACTTCGTGTGCCTCACATGTTGCCTGAGTCACTAGTACATACACAGTGACCCCTCACCACTCTTTGTTCCTAGAGTTAACCATCATCTCCTTTACTTCATTTCCCGTGTCTTTATTAGTAAAGAAACTACACGTTCTTCTCAGTGGTCAGGAATCTCAAGACAGCCATCTGGTGCTGTCTCTCTATCTTGATACCTACTGGAGTGAACTTGAACCTGAGCCATTGATTGTTCCCTCTGTGGATAGCTTTTAAATCCCCTTTTGTCATTAAACTGGGGGTTCTGGACCTTTCTCCTCAGGCCTATAGCCCAGCTAGCCTAAGTCTCGTGTAGCTGAAGATGACCTTAAACTTCCTGTCTCTACCTTCTAAGGTCTGAGATTTCAGTAGGTACCACTATGCCTGTTTTATACAGTGATGGAGGCTGAATCCGGGGTCTCTTGCATCCAAGGCAAGCACTCTCCTGGGTGGCATCCCAAGCCCTGGTCCTATTTCTGGACCCTGTGTCTCCTCTCCTAACTTAACTGTGGTTTTGTCACACATTTAATAACTTCTGAGATGAGTTTGGAAGTTGGATTTTTCAAACTTTCGTTATCTGGAAATGTTTATCTCACTCATACACTTAAGGGATTCTTCAAAATTGTTTTTCCTTCAGAATGTCAGGATTACTCTACTGCCTTAAGCTCCTGATTTTCCGAATTTCCTTGGGGCTCTCTGCCTCGTGGTATTTCTCAGTCTCCTGTTCCTGTTTTACAGCTGGGTTTGGGAGCCTTACTGTATCCTTACTCCTTGTACTAGCACATATGAACTACATACATACATACATACATACATACATACATACATACACACACACATACACACATACATACATACATACAATTAAGGGTATGTAGAAATGGCTGGCCTCAGACTCACTGGGCAAGATTTAAATGCTTATACTGTCACACCTAGGAGGGGTAAAGCTTTAAAAATACCTGGGGCAACTTAGAAAAATGTTTATGTGGGCTCGTGGTTCTGAAGGTGCAGTCCCTGATCAGTGATCTTTATGCTTTTGGCTTCTGTCATGGTAACCTATCCTGGTAGGCATGCTTGACAGAGCACACTCACATCTCATCAGCCGAGAAACAGAATGAACCAGGCCCCATAGTCCCCTTCCAGAGCATACCCTAGTGACCCAAAGACACCACCTCCTTGTCATTGTCCACCCTTCCGACCAGTCCTTTAACACCTGATCATTCAGAGGCCTTGAACATTGAGACTAGAATCTTGCCCATGCTCTTATAAGTTACCACAAGAAACAGATTAGACACAAAACACAAAGGCCCTTACAAAATTACATATTTTATTAAAACATTCTCTCAAAAGCTAGAGAAATGACCTGAAGGGGCTTTGGGGCCCACCTAGAGTTGTTGATGAAGGCCCAAAGCATAGCTTTGTGTCCAAAAGTCATAAATTTAATACAAACCAAACAGAGTCCTGGTTACAATGGTCATTTTGAAGCTTTTACAGTTTTTGTTTGTTTCCCTTCCAAATCCCATTGGCCCATAGCTTTGCTGGTATCTAGGACAGTGTCTTCCTGTCTGCTCCAGGCTCTCCATTCAGAGAGATCATCATATCCAGGAACAGGATTGCAGGGAGCCGAAGGTACTGAACATACAAGTTAAAAACTGTAAGATTCCAAGGCCCTAAGTTGCACCCTTAGTTTTGAATGCTAGGGACAGAGCTGGGTTCCAGGGTGCTGGTGTGTCTGCCACACTTCCCTAGCTCCACCTCAGTCTCTCAAAGGCAGGCAAGCAGGCAGGCAGGCAGGCAGGCAGGCACTTACTTTCCAGGTGGGGTAGGGCTGGGAAAAGATGGTGATTGATGCTTTGGTATGGGATATTCGCAAGGTCTCTCTCACACCTGGCCATGTCTACACTTCAAAGAACGCTGTGTCTCTTTTTGCATGGCAGATGGGTGCTGGCCAGTTGGAGCAAAGGTGTCATGGCCCGGACACTGTCCTCGGTGCCCAGGTCCTGCCATCCCCTCACCCTGGCCACTCTCATGGAGCAGCTGCCACTCAAGTGGCCATTACAGAGAGGACTGAACTCGGGGTTGTGATCTGAGGGTCCAGAGTGACCCCTCCTCTGGCTTCAGGGAGGAATGCCATCCGTCCATCCATCCATGCTGCCTGCTTCCTATGCCGCTGTTTCTGGAGGACAGATGTGACAGCTCTGTCTGAGGATTTATTTCTTAAAGTGCAGTGGCAGGACAGCAGCAGCACAGTACCTAGGAGCCTATTAAGAAACACAAGATCTTGGCCCCTACCCAAACAGGAGCCTGCTTTTTAACCAGGTGTCTGGAGAGAGTTTCTACAGTACGATAGAGCAGTAGAGATCGATATGAGAGCAGGCAAGTGTTTGTGGGAACAAGCTCCAGTTTGAAAGTAAGTGTTATCTTTGCTCTTTCCTCCCACCGATCCCTTTTTTGTGGCACTAGGGCTTTATGCATGGTAGGCAAGCAAGCTCTAGCAGGAAGCTATTAATACATCCCTAGAACCCAGTCCCTCCCTACATCACGCCCCCAGAAAGGATCTTTGTAGATGAGGCTGGCCTGAAACCCTAGCCCAGGCTAACCTCAAACTTGTGGCAGTCTGACTGCCTCTACCACTCAAGTGCTGGGGTTGTAACAGTGTGCTACCATGCCAGCAAATGCTAGGTTTTTAATACACAATGTTTGTTCAAATCTACAGAGAATCTAGCATAATTCTGGACAAAGCTCAAGGGCTTAATACATACTATGAATGAATGTCTATACATGTAACTGAGAACATTTACCAGTCACTGTCAGGTGACTGTACTGCACTCCTTGCATAAATTCATTTGATTCCCAAATGCTCAAACGGATTTATAGTGTAGGAGCAGTAGTGGGGAGAAAAGATTTAATAGACCCAAGACCCCAAGCAATCAGGGTGCAGGTGAGCACAGTTCATTGTTGCTTGTGGCCATGAGTGGAATGGATATCAGGGGAAACCCCTCCCCACAGAGCCCTTGCTTATTACCTGAATCTGTCTCCAGATGCTGCATCAAGTTTTCTGAAGAAAACAGAAACAAAGATCTGTGAGACTTAATATCTCCTACAGATACTCCCAAGGGGAAGGTGTCCTGGCTACAGCCTGAGAACAGGGATACAGAGAAGTGTGTCTCACCTTCCTGGACACTCGCTCCGATGCCTCTATCCTTGGACCACAATGTGGGGAATTGCTCCCTGAGTAGAGTGAGGTCTTGTGGGAAGGTGTGAGGAGGGAAGATGCTTAACCTAAGCCGTTTGCTTATTTTTGCTTGGGTTTCACTATATAGTCCAAGCTGGCCTGAAACTTAAGATCCTCCCACCTCAGTCTCCCTGGTGTTGGCACTACAGGCATGTGCTACTGTGCTTGGTGGTTTGAACCAGGTATTGAAGTTGGGGAAAGATGGAGACAAGTGGAAGGTAGAACACCTGATGGGATCCAGAACCCCTTTACCTGAAAATGTCCTCATCATCTTTGGGAGGCAAAGTATTTTCCTGTGGAGGTTTCGAATCTTCTTGATGAGATCAGAAGAAATGGCCTCTGGGCTCACAAAAGCCTTCAGCTCATACCTGCAGACAAGTTGGAAATCAAACTTAAATTCCAAAAATAAAATACTTAATTTTGTCTATGTGTGTGTGTGTGTGTGTGTGTGTGTGTGTGTGTGTGTGTGTGTGTCTGTGTCTATGTCTGTGTCTTCCCTAGGAGGTCAGAGGAGTGTGTCAGATGCGTTAGAGAGAGTTGGAGTTGGTTGTGAGCCGTTTCATCTTGGTGCTAGGAATCCCAGCTACAGTCCTCAGGAAAAGCCACAATCTGTTTTTGATCATGCTTAGCCATCTCTCCAGCCTTCAGAGGTAATACTTGGGAGACACAGGGGACAAGTGAACTGAAGGATGATCTTAGTATCTGCTATAAAAATTAGATTCAGCATAATTTATTTACCATCTGTGGGTAAGGATGGTTTCCAAAGTGGTGGACTTTTCATTAGACACAGGAGGAGCTAATTTTAACTTCCTCCTGAGCAGTGGAGCTTGAGTCTGCTCCAGCAGAAAGGGGCAGAGGGCATCACCCCTCTCTCTACCTCTAGAGGGAAATGGAATGGAGAAACAGCCCTGCACTATTTTCTTTCTGTCTGTGTGCTTGTTTGTACAATGGGAAAATCGCTGAAAGAGGGAGGTGCTGGTCCCTCTGCAGTCCTCGTTACCGGGCGTGCGACTTTGCATATGCCCTTCTCTCTCAGCGTCCCCATCACACAAGACCCACCACATCCTTCTTGGCTTTAATCCTAACACTCTTTGAGAAGCATGTTTGGAGACACTTTTAAATGGCCTTAGTGTTTTCAGATACTAAAATACTAGTATATATCACGGATTAAAGATACTTCTGGGAACTGGTCATGTCAGACACCACAGTTCAGTACCCAGCATCTACATGGTGGCTCACAAACATCTGTAATTCCAGTTCAGGGCATCTTTCTGCCTCCTCTGTTTTCCTCTGGCACCAGGCATGCATGCAGTGCACAGACACATTTATTAGCAAAACACCCATACACATAAAATACAAATATTTTTTTTAAAAATCTGAATCATTCTAAATCCATGACTGTTATATGTAACTTTGCTTTGAGGGTCAAAAGTATGTCTCAAAAATCAACAGAATTGATGTTGATCAACCAAAACCAGTAAATTGATTTTTATTAGTTATTTCATTGTCTATTTTGAAATAGACTCTAATTTTGTAGCCCACCAGGCTTGCCTCAAACATATAGTGATCTGTCTTCCTTGGTTTCCCAAGTGCTGGGACTAAAGGCATGAGCTACAATGTCCAATTTCAACTCATCTGTTTACTGAGTTCATGCTAATAGTAAGAGAGGGAGTGACCTGTGTATTCATCAGTGTTTTCTGGAACCATCCACAAGGGACCAGATGGATTGCAGTGTCATAAAATGCACATAAAAGAGGCAGAATTGGGGAGGACCTTACCTGCTCTGATTGAGTCTGGAATCCTACAAAAGAAACACAAAAGCCTATCCTTAGTTTCCACGTGGCCTTTCCCATCAGGTACTCTCAATCTTTCTGTCTTAACAATCAGCTTTAAACTCCTACCCAGAGTACTAGAGCCCCTTAATTACTTAGTGTGCATTTCACTACTCTCTTCGTGTTTCCTGACTAAAGTAGGTAGGACTCTGCAGCCAGCCAGTTCCTTTGCTCTGGTTGCTCTACCCCCCTCCCCCAAGTGATTAAGAAATGGTAGAAAGCAGAGACCAGTCTGAGTTCCAAGTTGGCACTGATGCGGGACAGGATTATGGTAACCACACAAGGCTATTGAAGGTGCTCTTCCTGTGTATCAGGGACCATGCTCAGCACCACACCTGAGTAATTCCTTTCATGGTTTACCACTCCATGAAAGAATCCCATGCTTATAGAAACTAAGAGAGTCACCCAAGTGAGAAAGTTGGAAGATCTGAGGACACCTAACTCAAGATGGTCTGATGATGGTCATCTGTACATGATCCTTATGCATGCCTTGGGAAGTTCTCTAGTCTTTTGAGCCATAAAAAGCAGACCATCTGGCTGGGGAGATGACTCAGCAGGTAAGAACATGGGCTGCTCTTCCGAAGGTCCTGAGTTCAAATCCCAGAAACCACATGGTGGCTCACAACCACCCATAAAGATATCTGACACCCTCTTCTGGTGCGTCTGAAGACAGCTACAGTGTACTTATTTACAATAGATAAATCTTTGGGCTGGAGTGAGCAGGATCTACTGGAGCTAGCAGGGCCAACAACCCCAGCAAGTGGGATTGTCTGGATGGAGCAGAGGTCCTAAAGTCAATTCCCAAACAACCAGATGAAGGCTCACAACTATCTGTACAGCTACAGTGTGTACTCATACATTAAATAAATATTTGGAAAAGAAAAGCAGACCCTCCCCTCCACCTCAACTGAGGTAATCCCCATCACTTTCCAGCCATATCACAGCACCCCCTTCCTGTTTAACCCTCTGCTGTCCCACTAGGTGGTAGGGTTGTGGAGTCTCTCACTTGCAGAAGCTCACTTGCTGGTTGCTGACATTTCTCCTCTAGCTCCTCAACCTGGGCACCCAGCCGGTCGACCTCCTGAGAGACTTTCCTGAGGTACTCTTCCCTCTCCTTGCAGATCTGCTGTTCTAGTTCCTCCAGCCTGTTCAGCAGGAGGCACCTCTGGTCCACAAGCTCCCGCTTCAGCCTTTCGAAAGCAGCTTCTACCTGTTGCTTCTTGCTTTCAACCTGCATCTGTGAGGATGTCGGGGGTCAGGGAGAGAGAGGCTCAGAACTGGCTCCCATAAGGATCATCTGTGCACTTATTGATTAAGAGAAAGAAGGAGTAAACCATTTCAGGACTCGTTTCTTTAAATAATACAATGGTAGAAAGAGATAGATCACAAGGTAAAGTTGCAGGTGATGAGATCTGTGCTGTTATCTTAGCCAGGGATTGTAACAATATCATATGGAACACTGAACAACAGCAACAACAACAACAACAAATCCTTTCATAGCTATGATATCCTACTGTTTTAGTTTTCTTCTCTGTTGCTATGATAAAACATTGACAAAAAATAAATTGAGGAGGAAAGAGTTTATTTCATTTTATACTTTCACATCTCAGTCCATCACTGAGAGAACCCAAGGCAAGAACTCAAATGGGATCCTGGAGGCAAAGGCTGTGAAGAAACAGCTTGTTCTCCATGGCGTGCTCAGCCTGCTTTCTCAGATAGTCAGGACCACCAGACCAGTGTAGGCTGGATGCTCCCAAATCAATAACTAATCAAGAAAATGTCTCACAGACTTAACCACATACAGCCGATCTGAAAGAAATGTTTTTCTTGTCTGCTTTTTCTTTTCTTTTTTTCTTCTTTCAATTCCTCATTTAGGAAGGGTTCCCTCTTCCTAGATGACTCTTGCTTGAATCAAGTTGACAAACAAACAAACAGAAACAACAAAACTAACACCTACCATATCTTCTTTAGACTCATGTGGAGTAACTATACTAACTTCTTTCTTTACTTGAGGTATATTTCCATGTCTCATGCATTCTAGGCTGGCCTCAAACTCAATTCACAATGAAGTCAAAGATGACATTGAGCTTTTGGCTCTCCTAACTCCATCACCCAAGTGCTGGAATTATAGAACACTTCTATTCAGGGCCGAGTGTTTAATGTAGGGCTTCATGTGTTCTATGCTGTTCTCTCTATGTTCTCTCTCTCTATGTTCTCTCACTGTTCATACTGAGCTATTTACCCAATGTATCAAGATGGTGGCACATTCCTGTAATCCCAGCACGGGGGTTGGGGGGGTGGGGGGTTTCAGAGAAAATAGGATCAGCTAAGTAGTGGCTTTGAGGCCAGTTTGAGCTACATGAGACTCTGTATCTACACAAACAAACAGAACAAAGGAACAGATAGCCATAGGTGTGTAGTCTTTACCAGAACCTCCTGGAGCTTCTGGTCTTCTTGACATTTCCTGTCTTCTATCTTGTCCCTCTCCATTCTTAGAGCTTCTAACCGACTCCTGAGACGATCCTATCAGAGAGAAGAAAGCAGAGGGTCGGTGAATAATCCCACTGCCAAATACTGTGTGCTGTGGGTGTTGTGGACACACCACTGAGGCTGAGGGATTCCAACTGACAGAGCCCTAACCCTTGAACTTCACTGTATCACCATCTAGGACAGGAATTGGGTTGGGTGGCACTATGGAGTTAGAAAGTGTGTGGTGAGGTGCATGTGCCAGCAGGGAGACCAGGAGCGAAAAGGAGGACTGAGAGAGGTTTTTAGATGGCAAATCTCTATTCCATTTCCTTCACTCACCCACGTCAGGTCACCATCCTGCCCCCACGAAGCAGCGCTTACCCTGTAGGGTTGGATAGCTTCATCCAGGAATCCCACAGTGTGTGCCTGGTGGGAGGGGCCCTCCCTGCAGAACACGCAGAGCAGCTCCGCGTCTGTCTTGCAGAAGAAATAGATCTTCTCGCCGTGCTCTTCGCAGTAGGTCTCACTCAGGGGACCTAGGGACACCGGGGCCACTGCGGCCTGGATTTGCTCCTCTCCTGCCTCTTGACAGAGCGGGCACAGCAGCTGGGCCCCCATTGGGGTGCGCGGGAGGCAAAGTAGGCAGACAGTGTGTCCGCAGGCTGTGGTCACCGCATCCTGCAAGGGCCCGGCGCAGACGGGACAGGCTACTTGGTGGAGTCCCCGCAGGGACCGGGTTGAGGGCATCACCGTACCTTCTCCTGCCCGTCCACACAGTCTTCTGACTCTGTCCACTCAGTCTTCTGACTCTGTCCACTCCAATTTCCTTTTCCTGAAACTGAGTCACTTCTAAGTGCGTCACTGTCACAGAAGCAGAGGAATCCGAGGCTGAAAGAAAGGCAGGAATGTCAGCTCAGCGAGGTCACCTGGCTGCGCTTCAGCCACGCCCAGGACCCAAGAGCTAAGCAGGTCCAAACTCCAGGGCGTCTTGACTACCCAGCGTTTCCCAGTGGCAGGCAGGTGGCCTAGCTCTCCACTCCTGTCGCCTTCGGTCCCTTGGGTGGGGAGCAGCATATTGCATCATGAGGTCACTTGGATATGAGGTTTCCTGGAATCTCTTGGCTACAGAGGGGTGGGGCCGTTGGGGAGGAGCCGTGTCCTGTCATGCTGAGCAGGTGAGAGCCATAGTTCGGCTAGGAGGCTGGCAGTAGCATCAAAGTCCAGCCTGTGGTGTTGAGACTGACTTCGAATTGTGAGCCCAAATGCACGTTCCTCTCCTCGGACCTTTTTTTCCTCCCCTGCCTTCCCTGCCTCCCTGGCCTCTATTGCCAGTGAGATCTTCTTTGCACTCCTAAGGCCCATCCATGCTGAGCACCACCTAAAGCCTGTGTGATACTGGATTTCAATTTCAATTTTAGGGTTATTTCTATCCCCTCCCCCTTTAAATTCAAATTGTAGGCAGTTGTGAGTTACTCAACGTGGCGTGCTGTGACTCCTGCTTGAAAATACAGCAACCACTCTTAATGGCTGGACCATATTCCAACCCCTCAATTTTATAATTATTTTATGTATATGATTGTTTTGTCTGCCTTTCTGTCTGTGTGCCACTGTGTGCAATACCTAAGGGAGCAGAAGAGGGTATTGGATCCCCTTGAACTGTAGTTGCACGTGAGCTTTCATGTGGGTGCCGACAACCCAGCCAGAGTCCTCCCCAAGAGTGGCCAATTCTTAACCCTTGTGCCCTCTTTCCAGCTCCAGCAATATGCACTCACCACCACCACCCATCCCCAAGAAATTACTCCAGAACAACCGATTTAATAACAACTCATTGGGACAAATGTGGAGAAGGAGATACAAACTGATAGACAAAGAGAATTTCATCTTTTGTTTTGTTTTGTTTTGTTTTGTTTTGTTTTGTTTTGTTTTTTGAGACAGAGTTTCTCTGTGTAGCCTTGGCTGTCCTGGAACTCACTCTGTAGACCAGGCTGGCCTGGAACTAAGAAATCCACCTGGCTCTGCCTCCCAAGTGCTGGGATTAAAGGCGTGCGCCACCACTGCCTGGCTAACAAGGAGGATTTCTAAGGGTCAGAGAGTTTCACAGCCACAAGGCTGGGGGCATTGGGGTGTTTGGATTCCAGCTCTTCCCAAAACTGGGTCAAAGATCAAGCTGCCAGGGTCCCTAAGCATTCTCCTGCCCTGTGGACAAGTCGCCAGGGTCCCTAAGCATTCTCCTGCCCTGTGGACAAAGCCAGACCCTCCTGCTCACCAGGCCTTTTTATCCCACCTACTTTCACGTTTCACATACCCTCCTTCCTGCCCTACCTTCCCACTTGACAATACACCCTAGAACAGCTGTCTAATTATATGTGGTCAGCCCTGACTGAGGTGTACTGCCTGTATAAAAAACTTCACATCACTATGGAGAAATGTCCAATATTGCTAGTATTTCATGTTGACTCTGTGCTCAGATAATATTTTGGAAACATTGAACTAACTTAAATATACTCCTAATATTTATTTTCTCTCTTTTTATCTTTTAATATTTTTGTCACCCTTATGAGAAGCATTCAAATTTATTGATACTGTGAAGAAATATTAGCATGAATGCCTTTGTGCGTTTTTGACTTTTGTAAGTATTGGGCCATCTGCTCTCTCTTCCATAAATATGACAACATATATCTCCTCAGAGTGAGAAATTCTTCCACACAACCATGGTGTCATTAAAACATTTAACATGGGCCAGTGATGCCACGTCAGGTAAAAGTAACTGTTGCCAAGCCAAAGACCTGAGTTCTATACCCAGGACCTACTGGTTGAAGGTGAGAACCCACTCCACAAAGTTGTCCTTTGATTTCTACATTTATGCCAGGATACCAGAGCCCACATATACACCTGCACACACACACACACACACACACACACACACACACACACACATACATGCACACACATATACACACATACACATACATATACACACATGCACACATACACATGCATGCATACATGTGCACACATGTGCATGCACACATACATGCACACACACTCAATAATAATAACTATAATTTAAAGAACTTTAGCAACCTATTGGTGAATTTACTGCCAATATTCAAAATATCCAGTTTCCCAATAATGTCCCTTTATAATTCTGTCCCATCAGGGTCCAGCTCATATTGGCAACTAAAAATGTTTACATTGCATATATGCATATGTGGCTTTCACTGATTTTTTTTTCCTCAAGGCACATTTCACATAGCTCAGGCTAGCCTCCTAGCTGCTAGGCAAGCAGAAGCTGGTCTTGAACTCCTGATTCTCCCATCTCTGGATAACAGATGCTGAGATCACAGGCATGTGCCACCATGTCTGGTTGTGCTTTGGGTTTCTGGTAGACTATCTCGCCTGGAAGACTCATAACTTTGAATTGCAGATAGATCGCAGTCACCTGTGCTGTTGGTTCCCCTTGGATGAGGTGAGGGAACCTGAAGGAGCTTGCAAAATGGAGATGCAAACAGCAGGATGGGATAGAGCCAAGGCGGAATAAATAAACTGTTTAAAGTGCTTCCTTCTATCAGTGGGAGATGTGTAGTCATGGTAATAAATAAATAAATAAATAAATAAATAAGCTGACTCTATTTTTCCTCCCTCGTGCGTGTTTTTTCTTTCGGCCCTCTTCTGAAGTCTGTCATAGGCCCATGGAGACATCGCCACAGTTGCTTGTGCTGTGCACACCCGAGCTCAAGAGCCTTATCTGAGTCCCCACACTCCCCTGCCCACTAGCCCTGTACTGGCTGATACCTCCAATCTCCCTGGAGACAGGTGGCTGTGTTGGAGAGCTAGGGTGGCAGCAGTTCTCTGTGAGTCAAGCTCCTCCTTGACCCCAAAGGAACGATCTCTTTCAACAGCGGACTGCTGAGAGACTGTGAGCAGCCTCGGGTGGACAGAGAGGCACAGAGAGCTCCAGGCCATGGGAACTGGTCCAGAGAGTTAACTTACAGTGCTTTGAGCCCCTGGGCCTTCCTCCTCTATTTCTTCATCTATGCTGTTGGGCAGGAGTGTGTGTGCTCCCGGGAGAGCAGGACAAGGGGCTCTGGTGCCAGAGATGTCCCAGTGTGTGTGACTATGTTGGTGTTCAGGCCTGATGTTGGTGTGGAGGGTAAGCAGAGACAGTGACTTCCAGGAGTCAGAAGGCCCGGTAGGATTGGCATGGCCTCAGCTCCTTCTGTGACTAGCCTGGCAGATGAGGTCAACTGCCCCATCTGCCAAGGCACCCTAAGGGAGCCAGTCACCATTGACTGTGGCCACAACTTCTGTCGTGGCTGCCTCACTCGCTACTGCGAGATCCCAGGTCCAGAATCGGAGGAGTCCCTCAGCTGCCCGCTCTGCAAAGAGCCCTTCCGCCCAGGGAGCTTCCGGCCCAACTGGCAGCTAGCCAGTGTGGTGGAGAACATCGAGCGCCTTCAGCTGTCATCCACGCGAGGCCTGGAGCTGGAGGATGCCTGTCCGGAACACGGGGAGAAAATCTACTTCTTCTGCGAGGAGGATGAGGCACAGCTGTGTGTGGTATGCCGTGAGACCGGACAGCACGGGGCTCACACTGTGCGCTTCCTGGAAGACGCAGCGTGTCCCTACAGGGTAGGAGAGGATCCCTGCCAGACAGGAAAGTGCTTGGGGGAACTGGATTGGGCTAAGTAGAAAGGTGGTGTGGATTCTGGACTTGAAGGAGTACCCTGACTCCGAATTCTTTCACCTTATTTGATCACCCAGGCACATACTCAAGCACAGAGAAGCCCAGGGTTACAATGACGAGTTCTACGTTGTTTCCTTGTGGGCCATAGTAAATCCTTTCTGAAAGAATGAACCGACAAATGTGTGTGTGCCCTGTGTCAGTTAAGTGTGCTTGAAGCTTGTGCTTTAGGGAGTGGCGATGCTTGCGTATTTGCAAGAGTGAACGGCTCGTCTGTGGAGGGGTGGTCTGGGTGTGTTCTATTTGAAGCATGTAATTGAATGTTCCTGTTGTGAATGAGCTTGTTGGATGAATATTTGTGGCATATACTTTTATTTTTCATTAAGTGAGTACATTGCTGGTTTTAGTTGCTTTTGTACCATGTTTTTTTATGAGCAGGTATTTGTTTGTATGATATAGCAATTTGTTAGTGATCTCTTGGGGTTTTTGTTTGTTTGTTTGTTTGTTTGTTTTGTTTTTTTCCAGACAGGGTTTCTCTGTGTATCCCTGGCTGTCCTGAAACTCACTCTGTAGACCAGGCTGGCCTCGAACTCAGAACTCCGCCTGCCCCTGACTCCCAAGTGCTGGAATTAAAGGCGTGTGCCACCACCACCAGGCCTGTTAGTTGATCTCTTGATAGTGAGACCAGCTTGCCTCAGACTAATTATATAGCCTAGCATGACCTTGAATTCCTAACCCTAACCCCCTGGGCCCTAGGATTATAGGCATGTGCTGCCACATTCATTTTATGCAGGGTTAGGAGTTGAACCCAGGGCTTCTTACATGCTAAACAAGCACTCTAATACCTGAGCTACATCCCTAGCTTGTCTGTATGTATTTCTAAACACACACAAAGATATTTATGTGTTTGCTTGTTCCTAGCTCTATTCTAGAACAATTTATAAAACTGTGCATCTGTTATTTTTGTATCTAAATTTCTTCTTACCTTGTATCATTTCTTGATTATTGGTTCTAGTAAAAAGGGAGATGTTACTTGCATGTATTTCCTCTGGGTGACATAATTTCAGTTTCAGCTAAGGACGTGTGGAGTTCAGATCATAGGTAATACTTAACAGATGCAAAAGAAGGTAGTTGTTTAACTTGAAGAAGGGCTCAAAGGAGAAGCAAAGTCATGACCTTTGACAGTACATGAGAATGGGAGGACCCTGGTCAAAGTCACTAGGACACAAAGTAAGAGTAATAAGACTCCAGACCAGGTCTGGTGGTGTTTACCTATGCTCCTACTGTTTGGAAAGCTGAGGCAGGAGGGCCTGAGTTTGAGGTAACCCTGGACTACATGAGATCCAGCCTCAGAACAAGAATGAAGACCCTGAGTCTCTCAAGGTGCTGGGGTTCACACTCATCTCCTGGGCACTTTGTTTCCAGTAACAGAAAGGGAGTGGCATCCCTTTATACTCACTTTCTGCATCTTAGTATTTCATGTTCCTTCTACCCAGGAACAAATACAGAAGTGTCTCATGTGTCTAAGGAAAGAGAGAGAGGAGATTCAAGAAACCCAATCAAGAGAAAACAAAAGAATACAGGTGCTGCTGGTAGGTCTCCACCCTCCCCATGCCCAGTTCCTTCCTCAAGAGTCTAAGCCTCACAGTGCAGAGACTTGAAGGTCTCTGAATCTGAATCCTGTCTCTGACGTTATTTCTTCCATCGATTCTCTAACTTTGACTTACTCACCTGTAAAATGGAGATTAAGGTTCATTTCCTTATCAAACCACTGCAGGAATTATTGTGATCCTGCCTCTAACAGCCTGGTGGTATGTACACAGTGTGCCAGGCAAGAGGCCAGGCATCTCTGGTGTCTTCTCTGAGCCCCTTTAAGAAGCCACAGCGATGATAGGGAGGTGATGCTGGGCTGTGTGGCTCCCAGAAAAGGAGTGACAAACAGAAAGAATACAGCTCCACATCCTTATGGGGACTGAAGAGAAGGTGGGGGGGGGGGGCTCTGATTTTACCACCTAACCTTGGGAGGTATGGGTATAGATCAAGAGGGAAGTGGGAATTTATTGGGAAAGGGAAGGAAGGAGGGATGAGATGCCACAGGAAGAAGAGGAAAAGATGGGAGAAGAGCTTGATGTGGGGAGAAGAAAATGCCCTCCTTGTTCTCTTCTTCCCTTCTCAGACTCAGGTGGCCACCAAGAGGCAGCAGGTGATTTCACAGTTTGCGCATCTGAGCCAGTTCCTGGAGCAACAGCAGACTGCCCTCTTAGCACAGCTGGAGGGGTTAGATGGGGACATCCTGAAGCAGCAGGAAGAGTTTGATTCCCTGGCCACTGGGGAGATCTGCCGGTTCAGTACCCTGATTGAGGAGTTGGAGGAGAAGAACAAGCTGCCAGCCAGGGGGCTCCTGACGGTGAGGCCTGGCCTCTAGGGTCCCTGGAATCATTGTCTAATTGGTACTTCCTTTACATACTCGTTTAGGCACTGCAGATGGAGGTGGGACCCAGGGACAGGGGGTTGAATTCTAATCTGTGCTTCCCCAAGAGCTGCCTGGTCATTGTGCTCTCTGGTCTGGGTCTCTCTTTCCTGCCCTCCATATAGAATGGAGAGGAAATGAGGAAATGACAGTAAAAAGAGGTGGAAGTTGCTCTTGAGAAGTATCACACACTGAGCAAACAACTGTCAGGTGCTGCCTCCAAAGCAAAAGTTTTATAACGCGAACATCCCCCCTACCCCACCCCACTGCCTAGGAAGTCCATCCTAGACTCTATCACTTCCTTGATCTGGAGGAGAGTTACTGGGGTTCCGGGAGCATGATCTAGGGAGATGCACTGGGTACTGGGAAATAAGAGACCTTGGGGTAGGACTTGCTTACTTTTGCCTATAGCTGGGAGAAGTAGGTCATATCAACAACTCTGTCCACGAAGTAAAGGTCTGGTTTCCGGTCCCCGTGTCCAAAGCTGGGAGTATGGTATTTTGGGTTTTATGGTCATAACAAAAGTAGGAGAGAAAAATCAGAACCTAATCTCTCTCTCTCTCTCTCTCTCTCTCTCTCTCTCTCTCTCTCTC
>JADRCD010153976.1:24780-35050 GCA_019843815.1 Montemys delectorum | reverse complement strand
ATATATATATATATGACTTTGTTCTTTCAGCAGAGTGCTAGGTGCTAATGAGTATTTAGTAAGGCTATAAGAAACCTCAATCTGGGCTACTGCTATGAAAACATGTAGCCAGTGAAAAACAAGATGTCTATGCAAAGGATCCCAAGGCCAAGACCATTGGGACAATGCTGTGCTGCATTTGACAACTCCAAGTTCATGTGCTAAAGATGACTGCTGAGAGATTTATTTGCCATCTTCCTATCCCATGGTTTTCTGTGTCCCTCATTGAAACAGATTCTATGTTCAGCATCTCAGAAAGTATTGTATAAGGTTAAAAGGAGAAATAACCTAGAGAGGGAAGTTGAGAGTTACTGTTAAGATGTGATGGGAAACTAAATTCCCTGTGAATTCTGGTAAGTAAAGATGATAAAAGTCGGTTATGTTAGACACTGTGGAGTCAAGAGGTCTCAGAAGAAAGCAAACCAGTGCTTGGCCCCTGAAATAGAGATGATGGAATACTAAGACCTCAAGAAGGAATAGATCTGATATGTCTAGGGAGACAAAACTGTCCATCCACCACCATGCAAGGTTTCTTGCCCAAATATTTGTGAAATATTTATACATCATAAGTATTTATGAAGACCAGAGATTGGCCATCTCCAGTCCATAAGGCAATTTAGTCCACTCTGCTTTTTGTGTAAACACCCCAAGTTCTCATTTATGTTTTAAAATGCTTTTTCAAAAGGGAAATGTTCATGTGTTGTCTTTGCAATGCATACCTTTACAATGCAATGATAGCACTGAGTAGTGGCCAACAGGCATAGTTTCAAAGTAAAGCCAAAGTTCCCTACATAGTCTAAATTCTAAATTATTTTCTACTTTTACCATTTACAGATAAATAAAACTTACTATTCTTTAATGTAGACAATCTTAGAAATAAACACCATGGTCTGATGACTAAGCATATCTTAAACTTGTGAGGTGTCTAGAACTACAGCATTAGCACAGAATATTTGCACAAAATTTTTGAGATGGAGTTGGAAAGAATAGTGAATTTTTCTCTTAAAAACTTATTTTATTACTTTATGTTTCTGGGGGGTTTACCTGCATATATATCTGTGCACCAACTGTGTGCTTTGTGCCTATGAAGAACAGAAGCAAACACTAAATCTCTTGGAACTAGAATTATAGATGGCTGGGAACTGCTATGTAGGTGCTGGGAACTGAAGCCAGGTCCTCTGGAAGGGCAGCTCTTAATCACTGAGCCATTTCTCCAGCCCCATTAATTTTATCTTACACCATTTGTGACTAAGATTTGTACCACTTTGTCTTATTAAAATAAGCAAAGGTCTGGCAAGTACTGTCATAAATAACCATACTCAGTGTTTTCCAAAGTTATTTAAACATGGCACAGTCATTAGAGCTACTTGTAGCTTATGAAAAGACTTTTTATAAAAAAAAAATATAGTTGTAAAGGGCTGTTATGGTTTGACTTCCTCATTTCACAGAGGAAAGTCTGGGAACTGGATGAGGTCATATAATTAGTTCACTGTAGACCTTAGAACTTCTAACTCCAATGCTTCCTGTGAAGTTCTTTAAAGCCTCTACAAACCATTTTGATTTAATCAATCAGAAGCCTTTCAAAATCAAGTCTTTGAAAGATGCAGTAGGGACTTGTGGAGTAATTTGACTGGGCTTATGACTGGTTAATCAAAACTAGGTGGATTTTCTGTGAAACACATCAAAGTTCACCAGCAGCATGATTGAAAGTGATTCCATATTTTGTGTTTGTTTTAGAACAACAAAAAAATCCATTTTGAGTAAATTGATCAATCAATCCAATGTGGAGCAAAGTTCTGCTGAACAATGCACAGGATTGCATTTTGACAGCACTGACCATCTGTTTCCATGCTGGGCCAATTCATGTTGTGTCTAGAGAAGAATCCAAAATAATTTCTGAAGGTGAACACAAAACTTTTCTAAAGTGAGAGGAAAATTAAATTTTCTGATCAGACAGAAAGGTTTAGACTTAGTGAAGCTCCACCTGCAAAGCTGTCCTCTGCTGAAATTGAAAAATTGGTTACTTTCATCACTTCCAGACTGTCAATTTCAACAGACAGGAATAGTCATACAAGTACATCAATTTCATCCCCAGAAACTTGTCTCTTTTGAAACTGACAGAAACTAAAATGACAGAAAGCCAGAGAGCCAGCTTCTCTGGAGGTTTCAGGAGGTGGCTGATATAGACAGGCCTCCACAGCCCTGGCACTTTGGGACTTGGCTGTTGCTGCATGGATGTTCTGGCATCACACCAAGTTTCTGTCCCTTGGATACACAAACATAGCGTGTTTCAGAGGGACCACACGTCCTCAAGCTCAGGTCTTAGAGTGTACTGCAGCTTGTGGCTAATTTGGCTAGCATAAAGTGTGATGGTGTCTAAATCAGATATGAGAGCACTGGGGCCTCCTCTCTAAGCAGATTGGGAATCATTTAACTCTCTTGGGCTTTTTGATAAGATGGAAATGTTTCTAAAATTGTCTTTCTGTGCTGCTTAATAACCATGGCACAGCGGCTAGTACCTGTGCAGCTAGTATTCTCAATGACTCAGAAAGATGTAGCCCATTACTTGCACTGGGATTTTTATTTGGTAGCATATGATATATAATTGGGGCATTATCTTTCTCATTATATGGTAACTCATATATATGTATAATGTGTCTGTGTGTCTATGTGTATTTTAGGAGGCTTATGTAGTAGGAGGTTTCCATATGTTTTTCAAGAGGCCTATAGTTTTGCTTTCCCCTCCTTTATTCCACCATCCCATCACTCTCCATTTAATCCTCTTGCAACGGTTTTCCCTTTATCCCCTTATACCACGCTATTCTATTTCCCCTTCCTTAGAAGATCTCCTCCTCCCTCTTTGTCCCTTCCTAGCTCCTCAACCACTATGGGTATTCTGAATGAAACCCATATATCTGTTGCTCAAGTAGGAGAGCACATGTGATGTTTGGCTCTCTGGGTCTTCGTCCCCTCACTTGACTTTTTATAGCTCCATCCATCTACCTGTGAATCTCATAACTTCATTTTTTCTTAACAGATGGGAATGCACTATATTTTCTTTATCTTTTCATCAGTTGATAGACGTCTAAGCTGTTTTGAGTTTCTGACTATTATGATTACAGCAGGAATGAACATGGGTGAGCAAATATCTTTGTGGTAAGATGATGAGCCTTTTGGGGACATTCCCAGGAGTGGTATAGATGGGTCTTGTGGTAGATATGTTTCCAGTTATTTGGGGACCCTCTCTCTTGATTTCCATAATGCTTGTACAAGTTTGTGCTCCCACCAACAGTGAATAGGTTTTACTCTTTTCCTGCATTCTCAGAAGCATCTGATTTATTAGTATTGGTTATCCTGACTGGGGTGAGATAAAATCTCAATGTAATTTTAATTCAAATTTCCCTGATAGCTAAGAATGTTGAACATTTTAAAATATGTTTCTCATAATTGTTGTTTTACCTTTGGGGAACTTTTAGTTCTGTACCCCATTTATTACTTACATTGTTTATTTCCTTGATGTTTAGTTTTTGTTTATTCTAGATATTAATCCTCTGTCTGATATACCCAGTGTAGAATTATTTTAGGCATAACAGAAAATGTGATGCTTCTATAGAGGGCTCTACCATTGGAAACTAACACATATCAAAGGGAATCAGCTCATTCATTCTGAAAAAAATATGAGTGGCCATAGCCTGGGTTGCAATATGAAAGTGGCCACATAAATTTTTACAGATACACACACACACACACACACACACACACACACACACACACACACACTTCTATTTAGGTTTGGCAAAAATTAACAATCTGTTAATGCTTTCCAAAGCTTCCACTTGATAGTTGAGAGAGCATTAGGTCAGACACAGATGTAGATGAGGCACAGCTACTAAGGGTTTTAAATATAGCCCAATATAATTTGTAACTTTCCAATGTTCCACACTAACTGTTTTATCAACTAACCAGCCTTGAATAATTTTTTTTACATATTGCTATTTTATTGTTGTTGTTGTTTGTTTTCTTTTGAAACTTCAGTTCACTATTCTAAAGGTGACATAAAGGAACAGAGAGATGCTGAAGGCTCTTTCCCACATTTTGGACCATTCTCTTGGTCTTCTTCCCTCTTTTCTTTATATTTTATCTCCTTTCTTCCTTTATCTTTGTTGCCCCATATATTTGTTTTGTATCTGCAGATATGCATGTGGTGTGTTTGGTATGTTTTGTGTGTGCCAGTGAGTGTGTATGTATCTAGGGTAAGAGATCAATGTCAGGTAGTTTCCTTGATTACCCTCCACTCTACAGAATCAAGCTCTCGTCTTCTTGATAAACACAGAGCTCTATGATTCTCTTATTCTGAATAGCCAGATTGATGGAAGGAGCCTGTCTATGCCTCCCTAGTGATGGTATTACTGATGGCTGGCATGGCTGCTTGACTCTTATGTGGATGCTGGAGCTCTGAATGCAGGTCTTCTAACTTCCTTGACAAGTACTTTACCTACTGAGCAATTTCTCAAACCCTTCTTGCCCCAAGAGTGTTCTGACCTTCTACCACCTGATGAGAATTTGGTAAATGCTGAAGATACACTATAACAATATTCCTGCCCCCTTGCCCATATCTTACATATTTTTATTCCTTAGTAGAGGTTTTAGATCATAAATAAAAATTATTCATAAATGCATTTGAAGAGCACTATGCATAAAAATATGATGATTTTTTCTGAGACAGAACAACATGTCCTTTGCCGAGATTAGTGGATGAAGACAGCTAGAATTGACTCCTGAACCTGTTAATATGTGTGAACATGAGCTTGATTTCCAAGGCTTTAACATAAATGTCAGCTTATCTTAACCTTCCATTCTCTAGTAATTACACATAATGAGTGAGAGAGCTAGCCTTAGTTATTTTTTAATTTAGCTGAAAAAAATCCAATCAGCTATTTCTTCATCTCAGCCAAAGTTAGTCAACGATCCAGCAGTCTGATTAATCAAAGATCCGGAAAGAGCAAGTCTTAGCCATTTTAAAAGGCTTTCAAAATTATTTATTTTTATTTTAAAATTAGGTATATGCATGTGTATGTATATTTGAATATGTACATTTGAATGCAAGTGTCATGAATGTCAAGAGAAGGCATCAGATCCTCTGGAACTGGACAGTAGTGAGTTCCTCTAGAGGGGTGCTGGGAACTGAACTCACGCTATATTCAGGAACAGCCAGCACTCTTAACATCTGAGCCATCTCACACCGCTAACAGAATTTAAACACTACTTTTATTTGAAACTTAATTATGATTTTATAGTGTTCTAGTTTGTTTCTCTGTTGGTGTGATAAAAACAATGGTCAAGGAATAACTTGGAGACGGAAGGGTTTACTTCGTCTTATAGCCTACAGTCCATTGTGAATGGAAGTCTGAGTGGGAACTCAAGATAGGAACCTAGAGTCAGGAACTGAAGCAGAGACCATGGAGGAACACTGGCAATGGCTTTCTTGCCTTGCCTTGCTCTACCTGCTTTATGGTATAACAAAGGACAACCTGACCATAGGTGGCATTGCCCATGGTGGATGGGGGTCCTCCTACATCAATCATGAATCATAAAAATGCCCCCACAGACTTGATTACAGACTAATCTGATGGGGGAATTTTCTTAATTGAGGTTCCCTTTTCCCAGATGAGCTTAGCATGTGTAAAATTGACAAACAAAAACAAAACAACATCAACAACAACAACAAAATACCAGCTAGCACAGAAGAGGTTAATTTAGAGAACTGGCATTCAAAACAATTCAAAATAGAAAGAGGATAAGGAAGAAAAAGAGGAGGAGAAGGTAAAGGAAGAGGAGGAGGAAGAGGAGAAGGAAGAGGAGGAAGAGGAGGAGGAAGAAGAGGAGGAAGAGGAGGAAGAAGAGGAGGAAGAGGAGGAAGAGGAGGAGGAAGAGGAGGAAGAAGAGGAGGAAGAGGAGGAGGAAGAGGAGGAGGAAGAGGAGGAAGAGGAGGAGGAAGAGGAGGAAGAGGAGGAGGAAGAGGAGGAGGAAGAGGAGGAAGAAGAGGAGGAAGAGGAGGAGAAAAATAAAAGTAAGACTACTAAGAAGAATTAGAAGAGGAGGAGGGAGAATCAAAAGGGAGGAGGAGAAGGGGAAAAAGAGGAGAAAAACAGGAGGAGGTGGAAGAGGAGGAAGTGGAAGAGGAGGAGGAAACAAAAGCAAAAAGGAAAGAAAAGCCTGTGAGCTGAGCCAGAAAGGGAAGCAGATGACAGATGACAAAAGCCTGGAGTACAGTGCTTGCTGTCCTGGATGCTGTGCTTTCTAAGCTAGCCCAAAGGATCAGGCTACTGACTCAGAATTTGGCATGTTTTCTTCTAGATCAGAGGGAGGGATACATTCTGTGGTCTTTCTGATAGTCTCATTTGGTTGGGAGCTAATTTGTTACCTTGAGAATTATCTTCATCTGTGTCCTCTTCCATGCCCCACACTGAGACCCTGTGGCCCTTGGTCATCTTAATGTATTCATAGCATCTGTATCCAAATAATTTATTCATGGACTGAAATCACACATCCCAGTGTGGGGTACAGAAATATTTACTTGGTCATTCACGTTCTGTTAAGCCAAGGTACAGTGGGCAGCACCACTCACAGCTGTGTTCCTCCACACAACTTTTGGAGTTGTATACTGTAAGCCATTTTAACAAAAAGCCACTGGTAGCAGTCTGTGAGGATGTACAGGGAATCATCTAATGGACAGAAAGTACCTGCTCTGACACATTAATTCCCCTTGCTGTCAGCCTGCATCATTGTAGAGCATGCCTGATGAGAAGCAAGGTCCCGTCACACCAAAGCACCTGCTGCTCTCCAGCTGCCGAGTGCAATGGCTCCTTTGATTGCCCATTTTTCAGCCTAATGACTTATTCCTTTTCTCTTTGTAAAGTTTTTACATTTTTTATTGTGATTTTAATCGTAATTTTAAAAATGTTCTCATCTCTGTCAGGCAAACTGAGTATATTGATAAAAGAAGAGCATTATAAATAGTATTCTAATCTGTGTCCAAATTGAGATCACTCCAAAAGCTGCATTTCAGTGTTTAGTCTGATAAAGTTGTCATGGCGATAATGTCTCCGGAGAGTAAAAGAGCCATGTGCATATCTGATAGAAGGAAATAGCTTGGATGGCACACAAACTGGTAAGCATTGAACTTAGGGACTATTATACTAGTCATATTTTTGTTTTGCTTTGGATTTTCCTTGGTATTTTTGTTGGGTGGTACTTGCTTGGCTATTGGGAAAAGCCTGATGATTCACACACATCTTATTTCTTTCATGCAAAGATTTATATTGTTAAAATCTCTTGGAATAGGTTCTGGCATTGTTCCCATACTAGACTCTGGATTCTGTCTGAAGCTGTGTTGATTTCAGTGCATTACTCAGAACAGTAGATCATTATTACATATTGAACATCTGTCAAAATGACACTAACAATTATCAGAAACATTCCCTTTCATGAAGATTTGGATCTGAGCACTTGAGAAGAATTTTCCACAAATCTAAGTCAGTAGCACCATTTTTACTCAAGTCAGGAAACCAAGTGAGGTCCTTTCATTAACAAGAGGAAAATGACAGACAGGATGTATTTGGGTAATTTAAATGAAGAAAGTTATTGTTTCCTGAAAGATCAGTCTAAGCCAGCCAACTCCTAACTCTTAGAAATAGTGGCCATCAGAAGTACACCTTGAACAGCCCATTGGCACCCTCCCCAGGTAAGCAGGAAAGAAGGAAAAGGAAATAGAGGATGGGAAAGTGGGAAAGCAGGGAGGGACATGAGGGAGTTCTGTCTCTATTTGGAACTATTTTTGTGGACTTACATACTTAGCTGGCATGGATTCATTATATCATACGTCCCTATGCTATAAAAGGATTTGCATAAATTCAGAAATGGCACATTATAAAGAACCATAATATTCTAGTTCTAAAACACCTTCATTGAGAATGATTTTGTATTTATTTGCAAGAAATATTGTTGCCTCATCTGTGAAGAAAGAACATATGATAACTATTTCAAGGATGGTTACACATCCTAAAGGAGACAGTAGATACCAAAGATTCCATTAACTTATAAAGCAAACACTCGCTCCTTGACACTGAAGCTGGAAATAACAATTTTATCTTCTCACTGAACAATGTTTCTCATCCTGTCTCTCTTCCTATCTGTTAAATTCCTCTCAGGGTGATAAAAATGCCATAGTGAGGAGTAGAGGGCACAAAATGGACACTCATGCAGTTATCAAACCTGACCCCAGAGCAGCACAGTATTCTTTGACCATCCATGCCTTGCCCTCTGTAATGACCCAGACATGAAGTCAGTGTGAGTCAGAGCCCCCAGAAGCACACTCCATGTTATCAAGAAACGTGGTGATTAATAAGACCATGCAAAATATTTTTCCCTCTAGTTTCCCTAATTTTGAAGGTAACTTGTCCATGCAAATGAGAAGGCTATATTTTATGTCACAATTTTAAAACACACAACACAACAGGCAGAGGCTTGAATAATTTCTAAAGGACAAAGACATTGATGAGTCCACTGCAGCACCATGGCAAAGGGCTGCTTCTTGGACAGCTTCAGGTTTTTCAGGATGCTTAATGGGAAGAGACTTCTTGGCTCTGCTTCCATTGGATTACAGAAGAGTGAGAGAAAAGGGCGTGGTTCTAGAAGAACATGGGGTCACCCAGAAACCATGGGTGTATTTATTTCTGTATTAATTATTTAGGTGAATGGCAAAGGACTTCTCTCCTTTTAGCTATGTTCTATGCTCTTCACTTGCAGTGTGGAAGAGAAGAAAACACATCTCTGAGGACCTATGTTTTCCTCTTGTGTGCTGTATTGAGCTAGGAGCAGTGCTTTGGAGAAGTCATGGCTTGACCTTGAGCAGATCATCCACCATCAAATTAGCTATTGAATTATTTTGAAACCATACTCATACCATAAACACACACACACACACACACACACACATACACACAGTAATTATAAATGGAAAATATAAGAAAATATAAAAAGTACAATAGGATATTTTTTAATTAAGAAGAAGGGACTAGATGACTCAGTGGGTTAGGCCCTTGGTTGTCCAAGCTTGTCAGCAGCCTGAGTTTGATCCTCAGAACCCACATAAGGGTAGGAGGAGAAAAGTGACTCCCACCTGCCCTCTGACCTCTGACCTCTCCAGATACACAGCAGTATTTGTACCCCAAACACACATACACACAACAATCACAAAAATATTCATCACTTATCAACTAGAAATATTGCATAGCTGTGTTGAGGAGGCTTTATAGCAATTCATCTGGGTTTTTTTGTTTGTTTGTTTGTTTGTTTCAGAAGATAGATACACAGAGTTGTTCTAGTCATCTGCCACTGTGACTTAAGCATGATGAGGATTTTGTTCTTTATATTGTTGACTCATTGTTATATTAAACCCATCCAACCTTAGGGCCTCTTTGTTTAAACTTTCTACAAACTCTCAGTCATGTCTAAAGCTATTGATTCTTCAACATTCTTGTTGTCTCTGCCTGAAACTTCAATTTGACATATGTTAGCACTTTTTACCCTGTCATTGATATTTCTTAATCATTCCTCAGATTTTGTTTCATAAACACTGTCTTTCATTCTACATAACTCATTCCGATCTAAATTACACTACAGTGACAATTTCATCAGTTGTACCTGATCAATGAATCTGTCCATTGTTTTTTGTTTTATTTCAGTATATTTTTATTTCTAATAATGTCACTTTATTTTTACACATTAAAAAATTACCCCATAGTGTGTATATGTGTGTGTGTGCATGCATGTGTGTATGTGTGTGTGTGTGTATGTGTGTGTGTGTATGTGTGTATATGTGTGTGTGTGTGTGTGTGTGTGTGTGTGTGAGAGAGAGAGAGAGAGAGAGAGAGAGAGAGAGAGAGAGAGAGAGAGAGAGAGAGAGAGAGAGAAAGAGAGAAACTATTTTTTATGAGGTTAGAGGACAACTTGCAGAAATCTATTCTGCTTCTCTGGTTCTTTTTCTGGTGATTGAAGTCTGATGGTCAGATTTACTGGCATACCAGGCCCTGTTTGCTTGTTTGCTTGACTCTTCTAATTTTTCCACATTCTTGATTTCTTACCATTTTTAGATGTATTATTTCTTATGCTTTACTATATATTCTCTCTCTCTCTCTCTCTCTCTCTCTCTCTCTCTCTCTCTCTCTCT
>JADRCD010153976.1:0-24770 GCA_019843815.1 Montemys delectorum | reverse complement strand
TCTCTCTCTCTCTCTCTCTCTCTCTCTCTCTCTCTCTCTCTCTCTCTGCCCCTTTTTGGAAAGAAGGATTCTGATGTCTGCCATTTTCTAGTTCATGGCTGGCAGATTCCTCATAACTTGTTGTGATCCTTGACTCCAGGTGTGTATTTCCTGGAACATTATTTGTGGGAGTCATGTAAGGTCTAGTTTAAGTTCAAGCATCTCCAGAGAAGAGTTACCTTTGCTTTTGATATGGGCTAGGACATTTCTAACCTATAGCTTAAATAACATAGGTTTCTTGGCTTGAGGATTTTCTTACTATAACTATTTGAGGAAAAAAGCATCTTGTGGTTACGTATTCTCAAGGGAAATTTGTTTGCATACTGACTTGTTATTCCCCATCCAAGAAACATGAGATAGTCTCCTCTTCACCCTCATAATCTGATGATAGTGTTGTATACCTTTGGACCTCCAGTTTAATGTGTGTGTGGTGGGCTCCATTGTACTTTTCTCAGGTGGACTTGGGCTTTATCCCCCTCCATGTGGAGTGTCTCTAGGCAGCTGTTAAATCAGAATCTCAAGGTCACCAAGATTTGACAGATGCCAATGGAAAGCAATGCTAGCCAGCTGGGTTGCTGACTTTATTTTGGTATCTGAAAGTTTAGCCATTTCTTTCCTTTCAGCAGGGTGATTATGAGAAGAGCTAAGGAACCCTACATACTGCCAAATGTGTCAGCTCTTAGAGTCACTTCACATGGTATCAAAAGAGCTCTGTTTAATGTCTGTCTGCATTATTGCAGTAGCAAATAAAGGCACTCACCCATTCTGTCAGGCTCAGGTACCGGAAATTCTCACCCTCATTGTGTATCATCTTATTTGAATTTTTTTGCTGGGCCAGAAAGATGGCTGAAGAAACAATGATGACTTACATCTGGATTAACCTCATGACCTGGATGCTCCCTTGGATCCTGGAAGGAGAAACCAGTTTCAACTTCAAAAGTTACTCTCTCATCAGCACTACCTTTTTTTCATGCCGTGTTTATGCTACTCACCCCACACCACCCCACCACAGACACATCTACACACTATAAATAGATATCAAAGTTAAACAATAATATTGTCTTATAAACAGTCTCAGATCTTTTTATATTTCATATTCACTTACATTACTATCAATAAGAATGATAGTGCTGTGTTACTCAATATAGAATACAGAATCATCTGGGATATGGCCTTTGCCCGTATCTATAGGGAATATCTTGATCGTGTTATGTGACGTGAGAAGGCTCACATTTAAAAAATATATTTTATTAATTCTTTGAGAATTTCATAAATGTATACAGTGCATTTCTTTTTATATTCACAACCCATCATTCCCCAACTACTCATTATGTAGCTCTCGTTCATCTAACCCTCTCCCACCTAGATGTCTTTTATTATTTAATAACTCACAAAATCTAATTGGGCTGCCCATGGGTAGAGGACCACAGGCACAGCATGGTTAACATACAGGGAATCTGGGGCAGAGGTCACACCCTTGAAGAAAACTGTAGGGACGACCCATATTTCAGTTGTGAGCAGGACCGTTCCTGGACAGGAGGTCCTGAACTGTACAGGAACAGAACAACAACCTTGTCCTGCTGCCGCACAGACCTGACAGCGAGGGAATAAAGCTTGCATTTAAGATTTATTTATCCTTAAGGATGTGAAGTGCAGCTATTTCCTGAAAAATAAAATAGGGTAGTGATTGATTGCTTGGGAGCAGACGCTTGGGTTCCGGAGTCTCTGCTATTGGGTTTGTGGAAGCATTATGACCTGGTGTGGCCAGCTGCTGTGCATACCTGCTGCCTTTACTTCCCTGCTGTGATGGACTGTACCTCTTACTGTGAGCTAAAATAAACCCCATTACCCTTAAGTTGTTTGTGTTCAGATTTTTTAAAAAATAATTTAACCTATCTACGGGTGTTTTGTCTGCATGTATGTCTATGCACTACATGTGCCTTGAATCCATGAAGACCAGAAATGGAGGTTGGATCCTCTGAGACTGGAATTACAGATAAGAGCTGCCTTCTTCCACTGGAAGAACAGCAAGTGCTCTTAACCCCTGAGTCATCTCTCTGGATCATCTGAGGGTGTTTGATCACAACAACAGAACTGAAACCAAGACAGTAACAAACCCAGGGAGGCTTATCTATCGAGCTGATAATCAAAGGTGTCAACTTGGCAATTGCGGGGTATTTGGTTCTTGACAGTTGTTCTGTCCATCTCCATTCCCTGTGTAATTCCCCTGCTCACATCATCATTTTAGGAAATATTTCTGTTTGTGGAATACACAATAAACTGACAATGTCAGGAGGTGGGGAGTGGCATTTTTTTGTTGTTGTTATCAAAACACTTTGTGTGCATAGATGCCAGTCTCAGAGGATAAAAACTGAGCAATCGATCAGTATTCTAATGTTTTTTTCAGAAAATAGCTACACTTCGAATTCTTTTTTTTTTTTTTTTTTTTTTGTGGAATTGTGGAGTGTTTTAATATTTGAAGACTATTTCATGGGAAACAAAACAAAACAGGAGAGAAACTATCCCTAAACCAGGCTTCTGATTTTACAGAGTCCTAGGAGCATAGTGAATTCTCAAGGGAGGGCGATAATTAGAGACGGCTATATTTCTCAGGCTGATTTGACCATGGGAGCCTTTCATTTGATAAAACATCTCATGGGATTCGTGTTCTGTCAAAAGTACTTTGGGAAGTGCAGAATTAAACAATCATACAAACAATTTTTTTTACATTATATTTATATCAGATAGTTTTCTTTAGTCTTAAAACATTTGTATTGTGTTTATTCATTGCAAATAGTGAAGAGTTACACAAAGACAACTTATTTCAAGTATATTGAATGTCTTTAAAAATAATAAACCAATTATTTTTGTGAGTCACATATTTTTTTACGAGTTGTTATAAGTGGGAGAGGGTGGGGTGTCAGGCATGGGGAGGGGGGAGGCAAAGGGGGTTTGTTCTTGTTGTTTTTGTTTGTTTGTTTGTTTGTTTGTTTTTTTGGAGGGGAACCTGGGAAAGGAGAAATTTACATGTAAATAAAGAAAAAAAATATAGAAAATTAACAAAAAAAATAACAACACTTCGAATTCTTAAGGATAAATAAAGCTTAAATACAAGCTTTATTCCCTTGCTGGCAGGGCTGTGCGGCAGCAGGACATTGTTGCTATCTGTTTGCTCTGTTAGTATTTATGGTCTCAGCTTTCAACAGCCTGATCCACCTAACATCACCCAAAACTTTCTGCTGGAGACTTAAAGTTTTATCTTCTGTTTAGGTGCTCTCTTCGCCTCATCTCACACATGACTGTCAGCTTCTGAAACCTCCCCAGTCCTGCTGAAAGCAGCTTTGATGGAGACTTCTGAGAGAGCACCAGCCTATAGCTCTTGGTTTTCCTGAAGTGACTGGTTTCATATTAGCAGCTGTCTGTGTGGGTTTGCTTTCTCTGTGTCTTTCTGTTAGGAAAGTCAGGCTGAAGAAAGATACATGAGCTTGTAGTACATAACAAGATGGCTATCATGATGCCTAGCACCATTATTTAAAATAATCACTATTTCTATTTAAATTAATTTTTTCACAATACCCAAAAGGGTTTCCTATTGATAGTCTGATGAATTAACTTGAAATTCCTGATGAGGCATTTAGGAAGTGGATGGAAGGTTGACTGATGTAGACCTTGGGGATGTCTTACATGAGGCCTTCTTTTGAGACGGGAGGGGGGCATTACAGTGCTGTTTCTATTTTGTGGTTACTTGTGCTCCTAAGATGGAAGCTGCTCTGAAGACAGAGAAGGATGTCCTTCAGGAACAGCTGAAATGTTTCATTTAACATTGAGGTGGACAAAACTCAAATGCTAAACACAGGAACAGGGGATGGTTAGATGGTAAAGTACTTGCCAGGCCAGCATGAAGACTTGTATTTGGAGTTTTGACATTCATGTGAAAAAACCAGGCATACTTTATGGCTGTAGCCCTGAAGTGAGATAATGATAATCCTTGGAGTTCATTGGCTTACTAGCCTAAATGAGTCTATGAGTGGCAGATTTAGGGACTAGATATTGAGCCTGGTTGGCCTCAATATCAGTCTAGCACAGAAAAATGGTGCTTTAGCCCCACCAAACCCAGACTCATTCTAACACTGTAAACATTTCTCCTGAAGAACTAAGAGTAATAGGGAGAAAAGTCAATAAGTTAATCAAAGTTGTACAAGTATCAATGTTAGAATACAAAGAACACAGAAATCCAGAGCAATATGACTCCCCCAGGAAGTACTCATGCCACAATAATGTCCTCCAATGTGACCAAACTAGGTGAAATACCAACAAAGAATTTTTAAAAAGGATGAGTTAGAGAAAGGATTGAGGAGCTGAAGGGGTTTGCAATCCCATGGGAAGAACAACAATACCAACCAACCAGAACTCCCAGGGTCTAAACCGCCAAACAATGAGTACTCATGGAGGGACCTATGGGTCCAGCAGTATATGTAGCAGAGGATGGCCTTGTTGGCCATCAATGGGAGGAGAGGCCCCTTGGTCTTGTGAAGGCTCAATGCCCCAGAGTTGAGGAATGTGAGGGTGGGCAGGCAGGAGTGGGTGGGTGGGTGGGGGCACACCTTCATAGAAGCAGGAGGAGAGGGGATGGTTTCTGGGGAGGGGGAATCAGAAAAGTAGATAACATTTGAAATGTAAATAAATAAAATATCCAATTTAAAAATGATTATGTTTAAAAATATCAAAGAGGGCACAAATTCAGGGGAAACTGAACAAGGCAAATCTCAAATCAGTAGATAGAAAGAAATCATTAAAATAAGAGCAGTAATTAATGAAATAGAAACAAAGAAAAATACAAGGAATCAATGAAATAAATACTGGTTCTCTGGAGAACTAAATAATATTGACAAGTACTTCATTGAAGTTATCAAAAGAAAAAGAATAACTAAGCTCACAAAACTCATGATAAAAACATAAATACTACAGAAGATACGATGAAACTCTAGAAATTATAAGGACCTCCCTATTCTACTAAACTTAAAAATTTGTAAAAAAAAATGGTTGTATTCTACATGTGTATGAATTAGTAAGTTAAGTCAAGATGAGATCAACAATTTAAACAGATCTAAAACAAGCAACAAGATTAAAGTAATAATGAAAATTCTCCCTTTTGTAATAAGTCCAGCTGTATACAGTGCTGAATTACATCAGACATCAAAAAGCAAGCTTACATTAATCCTTTCCAACTATTCCATAAAATAAAAATGAATGTTGTCAAATCATTTTTACAAAGATTTATCCTGGCATCCAAACAAGATAAGAAAGTGACAATAAAAGAAAAATATAGGTTAAGCTTCCCAATAAACATAGACACAAAAATTTGTCATACAATATTTCCAAGCTAAACTCAAGAACACATTAAAATGGTCCTTGGTCAAATTGACTCAACTCAAGAGATTCATGGATGATTCAACATATAGAAACTAATAAAAATAGTGTATCGCAAAAGTACACTCAAAGACAGAAGTCAAATGATCATAGGAAAGGCTTTTGCTAATGTCAAATATACCTTTCATAATAAATCTCTGAAGAAAATATGAATAAAAAGAAGACAGTTCATTGAATGTAAGTGTGCACAGAGAGCACCCACGTCAACATCATACTGAATGGAAAAAGAAAACAAAATAAATGCATTCGTACTAAAGTTGGGAACAAGGAAAAGATGTCTTCTTTCTCCAAAGAGGTCTTCTTTTTTTTTAAGTTTTATTGCATTATAATGAGAAAAGTTACATGATTTCAATTTATCTGAATTTGTTAACATATAAAAACATATTTTAAGTAAATAGAATTAAATCACATTCTTGTTTTCCTTTTGTTCCCCAACTCATCCCAGAGAGCTCCCTTTCAATACCTACAAAATCTTTTTTTGTCATAGTCTTTAAATTTTACACAATATTATAATGATAAAAATCAGTATTATAAAAGTTGTTTGATATAAAACAACAATCAATTTAACAATCTTATGTAGATACTTGTCTACGGCAATACTAAAAATACATACACTTTTCTCAATATAAATTTTACATAACTCCAAACATATTAACTGTATATTTCAAAATAATACATCACTACTAATATTTTCTTAAATGAACATAAATATATAAAGTGTTTTTGTTTGTTTGCTTGTTTTATATTTAGTAGAGCTTAAAATCTTGGCTCTTACTGTGGTAACTTGATACAAGAGTTACGAATGTCAAGCAAAGCATTCAGTCTTACTCTTTGTTGTTCTCTTACAAACCCCCTCCAAATTTAATTGTCTACATTTCTTTTGGGTATATAAATACTTTTAAAATATGTAAGCTGCTCTGAGAAACATAGTATAGTGTAAATACATGAAGTAAACAATACTACTAATACAGAGGCTGAGATAGGAAAAGCAAGATCTCAAGACCATTATGTTGTACACAGCAGGACATTGTCAGGAACAAACAAGCTGAAAATTTATGTGGATTGTATAATATTGGACCTCTTTCTCCAGTTACCAAATTAGAGAGATCATTGAATGACAGTCAATAAATTTCTAATTCCTCATATTTTTGGATTTCAATCGATTAGGATATGTTGGTAATATTAATTTTCATATTAAGAAAAAGTAATTGTTACTTCCTATTGTTTTGTTGTAAGAGGTAGAATTAGGTTTGTGTGGATTTGTTGTAAGATTACTTTCTTACTTCTTCTAGGGTATAGTTTTGCTCCGTATGTTGATGTTTTCCATCTATTATCCTTTGTAGGGCTGGATTTGTGGAAAGATATTGTGCAAAATTTGTTTTGTCATGGAATATCTTGTTTTATCTATCTTTGGTAATTGAGAGTTCTGCTGGGTATAGAAGCCTGGGCTGGCATTTGTGTTCTTGTAGGGTCTATATGACATCTGCCCAGGATCTTCTAGCTTTCATAGTCTCTGGTGAGAAGTCTGGTGTAGTTCTGATAGGCCTGCCTTTACATGTTACTTGACCTTTTTCCCTTACTGCTTTTAAAATTCTTTCTTTGTTTAGTGCATTTGGTGTTTGATTATTATGTGTCAGGAGGACTCCTGATTTCTTTCCCAGGTTTTCTATCTCCAGGGCTGTCTCTCTTTCTGATTTCTTTATTGTTTCTATTTCCATTTTTAGATTTTGAATGGTTTTGCTCATTTCCTTCACCTGTTTGATTGTGTTTTCCTGTAGTTCTTTAAGGGATTTTTGAGTTTCCTCTTGAAGGGCTTCTAGCTGTTTACCTGTGTTCTGTATTTCTTTGAGGGTGCCATTTATGTCTTTCTTAAAGTCCTGTATCATTGTCATGAGAAGTGATTTTATATCTGAATCTTGCTTCTCTGGTGTGATGGTGTGTCCAGGACTTGAAATGGTGGGAGTATTAGTTTCTGATGATGCCAAGTAACCTTGATTTGTGTTGCTTATATTCTTATGCTTGCCCCGCATCATCTGGCTATCTCTACTGCTACCTGCCCTTGCTAAATCTGACTGGAGTCTGTCCTTCCTGGGATCCTGATTGTGTCAGAACTCCTCAGAGTCAAGTTGTCTCTGTGATCCTGTGATTCTGGGCTCCTGTGACCCTGGGCTTGTAAGAGCACCTGGGAGTGGAGCTTCCTCTGGGTGTTGTGGGACTGGCTGCTGAGTTTGTACCCAAGGTCTGCTCAGGGCAGCTGGTGCTCAGACAGACCAGAAGAAACCTGAGCCACTGGGCTGGCAGAGTTCCTGTGTGCCTGGTCCAGCTGGTCCCAGCTACTCCCGGTGTTAGGACAGATGTTATGCCCTCCTCACCTGTGATCCTGGGGGTGTTAGAGCACCTGGGAGTGGAGCTTCCTCCCAAAGATGTCTTCTTGAAACCTTAATGGAAGGGAAATAGAAGCACACATAGGAAAAGGAGAAGTCAAAGGATTCTTTGCTTTTAGATGATATGATACCCTAAAGACTCCAGAAAACTCTTCTTAGAGTTGACACATTTTTTTCACATACTAGCAGAGTACAAAATAACATAAAAACAACAGCTTTCTTAGTTAGGGTTATTATAGCTGTTATGAAACACCCTGACCAAAGCACCTTAAGGAGGAACAGGTTTATTTGGCTTAGGATTCCACATCACTGTTTATCATCTTATGAGGTCAGAAAAGGAAGTCAAGCATGGCAAAAACCTGGAGGCAGGAGCAGATACAGAGGCCAGGGAGGAGTGCTGCTTACTGGCTTGCTCTTCATGGCTTACTCAACCTGCCTTTCTTATAGAACCTCAGACCACCAGCCTATGGTTGGCCCCACCCACAAAGAACTGGGCCATCTCCCATCAATCACTAATTAAGAAAATGCCCTATAGGCTTGCCTGTAACATAGTCTCATGAATGAATTTTCTCAGTTGATGCTCCCTCTATATGACTATATCTTGGATGAAGTTCACATAAAACTATCCAGCACAATAGCTATCCTCTATACCAACAATGGCCAACAGATATATAAAAATCTTTAACTTCACTATTCACTAAAGACATACAAATCAAAACTACATTGAAGTTTCACCACATCCTAGTCAAAATAGTAGACAACTTAAAAACAAACAACCAAACCAAACTAAACCAACCAACCAGCCAACCAACCAATCAACCAACCAACCAAACAAACAGGAAGCCATGAAGAATACAGACAAAAGGAAATGCTTATAAATTACTGGTATTATACCAGTCTAGACAATTTGGTATGGAGGTGCCCCCTAAGACTAAAAGTAGATATATCAAATGATTGAACTGTACTACCCCTGGATGTAATACTTCATCACTGAGATATTTTCACATCATTGTTTATTATTGCACCATTCACAGCAGTTAAGTTGTGAAAAGCGCCTAGCTATCAATCAACATATTGATTGCTGGTGTATATCGGTTACTTTCTGTCCTCTTTGATGAAACACCAGGAACAAAAGCAAGTTAAGGAAGAAAGAATTTAGTTTGGATTATGGTTCTGGACTGGAGCTCCATAATGATGTAGGAAGTACGACAGCAGATGCCAGAAGCAAGAGGCTGGCTGATGACATCTTGCCATGCAAGAAGCTGAGAAAGCATATGGGAAGGGGTGTAAGAATCTCAAAGTCATGCATTCTCCCTTGGGCCCTCCTAATTGCTTACTTTCTTTGGGTGTGTGGATTGTAGCATGGTTATATGGAACTGGTTACAGTTAATGTCCACTTGTAAGTGAGTACTGTTGAAGTTTGGCCTGTTGTTATGTATTGTAATGTTAAATTCTATACTCAAAGGTCTAGGCCTGTGAGTGAGTGTCTTCTCATGTTTACAAGTTTTGCTGTGCAAACCATGTTCCTTGATTTAAAACTCTTTGTTAAATAAAATTGGATATAGTCATTTACTGGAGGAATTAGAGGTAAGTGGGTTTAGTATGACCTGGTTGGAGGAGAAGAGAGGGAGAAGAAGGAAGAAGGAGAGAGAGAGAAATCCGCCATAAAGGGAAATAGATTATGAACACATGGCCAGGAGAAACAGCAAGTATCTTGGGTATACCATTGAGTAGGTAGCCAGCCAGGTCATCAGTTAGAAGAGTTCATTAGTGGTTACCCCTAGTAATTGTCAAAGCCAAATAAAAAAACCATAGTCTGAGTGTCATTTCTATACTTTTGGAAGCTGTGTCCTTGTGTTTCCTTCATACTCAGGTCGTATTTGTTTCCTTCTCAGGCCTCTGATAGGGTTGAAGACTAAATAGGCACAGTCTTACTATAAGCTTAAGTTGTTTAGAATTTAAAAAAGATGTTCTAGATCTAAGAAGGAAATTTTGGGAGCATAATACAAGATAGGATAGAAATTGATTTAGATACAGAACTCTAAAGTTACCAGGATAGACTAGATAATAAAATACTTTCTTCTGAGTGGCCAAGTATGAACAGACTGGACTTTTAAAATGTAACTATTACTTAATAGTTTTCATAATAATTTCATAATTGTTCTTAGAGCATGTTGTTTATTATTAATTTAAGAGAAAGAGCCTTTTTATGTAGTCAAAAAACGTGAAATGTCGAGGTTTGGTCTCTTGTTATATATTATAATGCTAAATTCTATATTTGAAGATCTAGGTATATGAGTGTCTTCTTATGTTTACAAGTCTTGTTGTGCAAACCATGTTCCTTGACTTAAAATTATTGGCTAAATAAAATTGGTTACAGCCAATTACTGGAGGGATAAGAGGTAGGTGGGTTTGGGGTGAACTGGTTGGAGGAGAAGGAAGAGGGAAGGAGGAAGAAGAGGGGAAAGGAAGGTGCCATGGGAGGAATGGACAATGAGCAAGTGGCCAGGAAAAACAAGAAGTGTCTGGGGTACATCACTGTGGAGATAGTCAGCCAGGACATCAGCTAGAACAGTCAATTACTGTTACTCCCAGTAATTGTCAAAGCCAAATAACATAACCATTGTCTGAACTCTCAGTTATTTGTAAGCTAGTCAGGGATAAGCTTAAATTGCTTGTATAGAACATATGTGCCTGTCTGGGCCTTGGTTACTTCATTTAGGATGATATATTGTAGTTTCCTTCATTTTCTAGAAAATATCATGATGCCTTCGTTTGTAATAACTGAAAAGTATTCCATTCTGTAGTTATACCACATTTTCTTTATCAGTTCTTCAGTTGAGGAACATCTGGATTGTTTCTACTTTCTGGCTATTACAAATAAGGATTCTAGGAACAAAGTTAAGCAAGTGTCCTTGTGAGGTGGTGAAGCATGTTTGCCCAGGAGTGGTATAGTTATGTCTTGAGGTAGAACGATTCCCATTTTTGGAGAAACTGCCAAATTGATTTCCAAAGTGGTTGTACAAGTTTGAACTCTCATAAGCAATGGGGATGTGTTTTCTTTGCTCCACATCCTGGACAACATGATGCTGTCACTTGAATTTTAGATCTTAGCCATTTCAATGGGTGAAGCCAAGAGAGAATTCCTTTTTCTCAGGAGAAGAGGAAGGAGTATTGGGGGAGTAGGGGGTGGGATTTGTAAGGTTAGGACAGGGAAGAGAAGAGGGAGGGGATGCAATCTGGATGTAAAGTGAATAAATAAATTAATGAAAAAATGTACTCAACAAAAAATTCTTATAGTCCTCATCCCAGTGATATACATCCTAAAGGTTCCGTAACTACTAACTGAGAACTAAGTGTTCAAATACTTGAAGCTATGGTACTTCTCTTATTTAAACCACCACAGTGCCGGGCAGGGTGACACATGCCTTTAATCCCAGCACTTGGGAGGCAGAGGCAGGCAGATTTCTGAGTTCGAGGCCAGCCTGGTCTACAAAGTGAGCTCCAGGACAGCCAGGGCTATACAGAGAAACCTTGTCTTGAAAAACCAACAACAACAACAACAACAACAACAACAAAAACAACAAAACCCAAACACAGCATGGATAAACACACACACACACACACACACACACACACACACACAAACATAATGAAATTTTTTTCAGTCATAAAGAAGAACCAAGTTAACAAGTTTTCAGGAAAATGGATGCATCTGGATACAGTCATATTAAATGAATTAATCCAAGTCTCAGAAGAATGAATAGAGCTATTTTCTCCCCTATGCCATTTCTGGATTTTTATATCAATATATAGTACCATTCATGTGTATATGGCATGGAAGTAGAGTTGAAACTGTAGAATAATAGAGGACCTAACAGGAAGACAATGGAAAACAGAGGATAGTATGAAGATTTTAAGTGAAGTTTGCATAATGTATATGTTCATGTATGGTGCCCTTGTTTACATGATATTATGATTATGTAAGATGAAATTGTAAAAATTATCATAAAATTTAATGTATATAAAAATTATGATCAAAATACACTATACACATATATGAAAAGCCATAATAAATACATTATTCTATGCAGTGAATGCTTAAAATCAAGAAAAGAAGTGACCCAATTGTAACAGGAACAATGACTGATATTAATATTAATTTGCCAGTTATCCTCTTTTTAACAGTCAGATTGGCTATAAAGGGTTTGGCCTTTACAGAGGGAAAATAGAGTTTGAAACATTAGCAGATGCTTGTTTTATTTGCTGATAGCCTGTAGTTCCTTAAACTCAGCTACAGCCGATTCTTGATCGTTAGAGTGTATCACAATTATGGATGAAGGTTATTGTTTCATATCACCCACTCAGCACATGGTAAGGCCCAACAACAAATTGCAGCAGCAGTAAGCACAAACAGAGGCTCCCCAGGTCTCAGCTGACCACTCGGTGATGAGACCTGGCATGTAGCTCAAACTGCAATGCTGTAAATAGATGGATCAAGATGGACCCATAGAGCTTGATTCGTATTGACCAATTTCCACCTCCTCTTCCCAGTATTAAAATCATCACTTTTTCATCATTTTTTACTTAATTTTTGAAGATGGTGAAATATATTCTAAGGGAGTATACAACATGGAAGAAAGCAATTCACATTCAAACATGTTTCCTATAGGAAAGTTCATCAAATACTCCACTGAGAGTAATGGAAGCAGGTTTTTTGCTCAGCTCAGCAAAATCCCACCTCTGGTCCTTTGCAGCTGTGTGAGCTGGAGATATTTCCTCCTTTGGAAATGAGATGGGTCTCTCAAGTGTCTCGTCAGGTTCCTGTACACAGAAGTATGGCCATAGGGCCATAGCCACACTTATCAGAGGATTCTGTTCATTGGAAACTTTGTGCTGGGAGCAATATAAGATACTTTATTTTTACAAAGGTCATTGTGATATTAAGTAGCATTTTCAAAATTATTATCATTTTAGGCATTTGGAAAAACTTATATTTGAAACATATAGTACTTTCACATTAAGAAAAAGACCTAAGGTCATAGATTCTTCTCACATTTTTTTCCCCAAAGCAATGAGCACCACACCTAAAATACTCTGATGAAAACTGATGTAGCTTCTAAGGCTGGCAAGCTCAGGGGATGATTTGGTTAAAAGATCTGATATATATTTGTATGTGTGTGTATATATACATGTATATGTATGTATGTATGTATGTCATAATATACAGTTATAACCCTGTACCCTCCAGATCACAATTTATTTTACAAAAAATGTATTTTATCTCAATTGTCAGAAAAATACAAAATCCCAGCTTTACCTCTGTCCTTCAGGGTTTAGTTTCAATATTGGAATCCGAAAGGGCTTTACAAACATTAAAGTAGCTCTTGTTACTCCCACATTAAAGTCCTCCAAGGGTTTTCTTGTACTTCAGATAAAAAGTCAAGGTCTTAGGAAAATCCATTGTGACCAAGGTACCTGCTAATTCTCTCATCATCTCCCCCAGCCCCACCATGTGCATTGTGTTATAGACAAGGTTCTTCTAATGATCCCATTGCTGGGGTCACCCTGGCTGCAGGTGGCTGCTGCTGAGTCGCTGCCTTCCCTAGCATATTGTACCATTACAGAACAGTCCTGAGCAGACTTGAGGTCAAGCCTTCCTCCAGTGCAGTCTCCCTGCTTTCCTTTCAGGGCTCATTTCCCTGTGATGTCTATCACCTTCTAATTCACTATACATTTTAATAATTTATCTTAAATTTGCCCTTGCCTGGAAGCTCTACAGGGGCAGAGACTTGCTTAGGTTTGTTAATGAATTGCACCCCAGGTCTGGAGAGCCATGTTTGAAGTACCGACAGTTCTGAATGGTTATTTTCTGAATTTATAAAGGAAAAGAAGTTTTGAAAGTGCATGATGAATGACAGATGAATATGTTACATTGTTAAACAAAATGATGCCTTTGTAAAGTGAGGTAATTCACACAGGGAATTTTAGAAGAAAACACAGTCGTTAATGGAAAATACCTATGCTCCCGCTCATCAATAAGTGGTTTGTGAAATGACTGCGGCCTAAGGCCAGGGCCCCACGGTGTGTTTGCCATACTTAGCAAGCACTGTCTAGCAAGCTGCGGTTCTCAGATTCTGGGCAATGACCATGTTGAGTTTTACCCTTCTTATAGGAGGTAGAAATTGCCAATAGAAAAGCTGGTCTTCCACATCCTGCTGTGGCACATACAATAGGATCAACAGCAAGTATGCAGAAGATGGAGATGAAGAATTAGGAATCCCAGATCAGGCCAACCCCACCTTCTTGGTCCCCAAGGCGTCTGCCTATCCTCTGCCTCTGATTGCTGCCACCTGTGAGGCCCACAGTTACTGACCCACAATATCCAGTTTTCATAAGAAAATCCCTCCATCAGCTGAAGCGACCTCTGGAAATGTTGTGAAATGGGTTTCTGCTCTGGATTTTGGTACTTTTTTCCTCCGTGGAAAAATGACTCCAAGTGACTAGTAAGCTCTTTGGTGCTAATCTATGCATTAACAAACAGGAAGCTATTTCAGAGCATAAGAAACCGGGAGCCCATTAGATGCTCATCTCTGAGTGCCCTTACCGGCTGGGTGTGCTGGCATGAGGAGGAGACACAGAGATTCCCGGGTTTGCTCTCTCCTCACCACCCTTACCGATGTGAAAATCATGACTTGTGGGTGATGCGTCCTTCATCTCAAAGCTTTATGAGCCCAGTAGCATCCCCATAATCCCTTCTTATACCTTGCTTCCAGGATGCTTTTAAAATAGGCCACTTTTTTTTCTATCTTTTCAAACTAAAATGCCTTGGGTTTGGTTCCCAGGCTCTGCAGGATCAAAAGAGGAACCGAGAGGGTGGAATTGAAGATGGGAGGGGACAAACTGATGTCAGCGACATCCCATGATGACTCTCTTGCATTTAGAGATCAGGCACATTCTTTTTTCCTCAGTGAAAGCTTTCTTGCTTTCTTTTTAAAAACCTGTTCTAAAAATGCTAATGAGACAAGTTTTAAGAAATTGACAGTAATGGAAAACGAGAATGTTTCAATGATAACTAAAAAGAAAAATTATTTCACTCATCTTAATCTTGCTGGAGAGAAGAAGAAAAAAAAAACTGAGCAAGAAGTGTGAGACAGTTGGCAATTGAAGCCTTGGGATTCCCAAGGCTTCTCCTTTGTTCTCCCAAATGCACAAGGTTTAAATTTCTCTTCTAGAAAGTCAATCTAAAGCCCAGGATGAGTTTTCAAACTGAAACCTTAAGGGACTTTTAAAGCTATAGCTTCCACCCAGCAAGGTTTTCCCTAAAGTAGAAATTCTTTTCAAGCTAATGATGTGATTATGTGACAAGACTGGAAGGAGGGAGAGAGGTATGGCTAGGTTAAGTTCTCAGTCTTGTCACTTCAATGTCAGATGCAGAGAGAAACAATGGACTCTTTTCTCTCTATACGTTATAGAGTACACATTTTTGCCCATGTGGGTGTCCTCTGAATATCACCTGCTGAAGGGCTAGCATACATATACCTTCATCAGGAGATAGATAGATAGATAGATAGATAGATAGATAGATAGATACCCTGCACCTTGGAAAACCAAATTCTTATCATTGGGGGTTTGTATTGCCTTGGGAGCTTGTCACTTAAAGGAAGGATCAATTGTCATCACATTGTTAGAAAATAGTTTGAATTATGTTAAATGCCTTTGTTCAGTTTTAACATATACTAACATTAGTATGTGTTAACGTGTTGACATGGTTATCAGTAAATGACCGAATGCATATTCTGAATCCAGTGTTATACTCTATACTTCCAGATACAGTGTTTTCTACCCTTGGTACATATGTAAAAGGCAGGAGCAGTGGCCAGTTGTGTCTGGACCCATGAGTAACAGCATGTAAATGGAAATCTGGAGACCAACTAATGAGTGAAGGAAAAAAAATTGAGTTAACAATTTTGAAGGCTGATTGACAGACAAGATGGAGAGGAGCCAGGAAACTAAGCAAGTCTAAATTCAAAGGCAGGCTAAAAGATTTGGGAAGAACAAGGGAATCTTGATGGTAGTAGACCATGGGAAGTCCTGCCAGAAGCTTGCCACAGCTGACCATCTAGCCCTCTCCCAGGAGGGCGTCCACTTGCCATTAAAAACCAAACAAAACCCACTTCAAGGAGCATCCATTTTACTGTTAATGTTAGTATTAGTGTCTCGTGTAAACCATAAATTCTGTCCCCATTGCTCTGCAAAATAGCCTTTAGCAATTTCTTAACCTCTACCCTTCCTACCCTCTCTATAAAGAAAGCAACAAAATATGAACAAATGAGGGGGGATAAAACAATGTCATTAAATGCTATTTCATCTTGTAGGTGTCCATTAAAGGCCCAATTCTTCCTTGATTTACCATACCTAGATGAAGTGGAAACTAGTTCTTTGAAAGGTTAGTTCTGTCAAATGGCGATTTGATGGGGGCAGACAGGTAAAAGGATGTCTTGCTAGAGCAAACATGTGAAAGAATGTTTCCCTGAAGCAGATACAGGTGAAAGGATGTTTTGATATAGCAAACATGTGAAAGGACCCATGACGAAGGAGTAGAAATATGACCCCACAATGGGGACAAGCACTGAGCTTTGGTTTGGTTTGCTCCATCTCACTATTCTCCGCTAAAGATACCTATATATTGATTCACCTTACACAGTGTTATTGATCTTGACTTGGGGCAATGCTGTCGTAGAGAGAAACTCACCTAAGAACTGCTTGTGAGGTTCCTGTGGCGGCTTGCTGTGTCTCTTGCTGTGTCTGTGGCCTTGCCTTAGGCTGGTTGGTGAGCCTGGTGGTTTCTTCAGGATTGAACTACAGTTCCATGGTGTCTTCTTGCTGAAAGCTCTGGACTATAGCCGCTGGTTCTTGCCTGGGGTCTGCATGCCTAAAGGACTGGTCTACTGAGTTGTATTTGGTGTTTGCTACAGGACTGAACTGCTGCCAAGGAAGATCAAGGTCACCCCCAAAGAACTATTGTTGAACAGGTCCACTTCCTCCATAGCTTAAGAACTTTTCTCTTCTACTACCTCTGCTAGGTGGTGGGGTAGAGGAGAGTTGAACCTTTATTAAACGTAGGTTGCAAAGATTTTATGCATATATGAAGAGTCAGTAATTATAGATGCTTGTTAAGAAATAGTAAATTTATCTTGAGAGCAAAGACAGAGTACATGGGTTTCAAACATGGCTTATGACTAGAAATACCACCTTGGAGAAAACATTTAGATTCTGTTCTGAGTTTCTCAGGATTAGAAATTATCCTGCTAAAGTGATTGGGGGGATGGAAGGATGTAATAGTGGAGGTATTGCTGTTTTGCAGGTGATGTCAATTTATCTCCTGCCTTGTCCATCCTTGCTGGGGTAGGTAAGAACATCTTCCCCACCTGTCCATGTACTTCTCATCCCAAAGCCCAGTCGTCATGTACCTCTTCCTTTGAGCTATTAAACATTTTCATGAAGGAAGAGTAAGAGTGAGAGAAAACACTTACACAAATGCCATTCAGTTTTATATTTGACATATTCTTCATGCTACCTGGGGAAATGTTGTCAAGGTGAGAACTGACACTGAATCACAGTAACTTTTGTGTAATGGCTTCCTAGGGAATAGAAGATTGGGTGCTGTGTTTTATGTTCTTGAAATCTGTCCTTTTCTTTCCCACAAACACTATTTAAGAATGAATCTCACATAGTCCAAAGTTTCTAGAATAGCAGTTTTTATTTCAGAATTCCTGTTTTTCCTGTGATCCCTGGCAGCTCATGTGTGTACAGCAGAGCACTTGGACCTGCTGTGGTAGTTTAGGGATAGATCTGCTAAAGTTTTATTTCATGAAGGAAGGAAGGGAGGGAAAGAGGAAGTAAGTAAGTAAAGAAACAATGAAAGAAGGAATGTAGAAAAGAAGGAAGGAAGTTAGGAAGGAAGGAAACAAGGAAAGAAATAAACAGTTGAAGTGCTAAAGAGTGGGGTTTTTTGTTTGTTTTGTTTTCGGTTTTGTTTTGCTGGGCACAACTGTCCAGGTTTGTTCTCCTCATGGTACAGTCGCTCCATGTGGTCTCTCTCAGGAGAGTTTACTAATGGTTACAAAGAGTCCCAAGCTACCAGCTCGAGGAGGTTCCTTGGCTTCTAAAGTATGATGACATTCCTCCAAACAATATTTACTTTTCATGATGGTGCAGCTGCATGTTCTGAACATGCATGCTGTTTTCTGTAAGAAGTTTCCTGTTTGGGAGACAGAGGCAAGGAAGCTTCGGAGCTGGAGGACAGTAGAGCACGCTGAGCTCCAACCAGAACCCTTCCAAATGACTGTGGATATTCATGTTGGAAAGAGGCAGAGTCAAAGCTGGGATTAAGAAGTTCCATTCAGTGACTGCATTTGTGTTTCCTGGAGTAGAGCTGCAGTATCAGAAAGATGTATAACTGAATTATTAATTCCAAAGATGAGTAAATGAAAGCTCTTATTCATTGCAAAATGAGAGTATTACATTTGTGATTCACAGAACTTCATAGAAACTGAGTTACCTGGGTGCATCTAATCATTCAGAGAGGTATATTGCTTAAATTATGGACGTTAGAGTCAAACTGTGTGGGTTGGAATTCAGCTCTTATCCTAGACAATGCCTCCTGCCCTTTTTATCAACAGAGTAGAGATAGACAATGATTCCCATGTCATGGAGTTAGGATCCTAATATATGGTCCATGGGAACCCATTCTATTAGTACTTTTCAAGCAGTAAGCATTGCTATTACAACTCTAATCATAAATCTCAGGTTCGTTTCCCTAATGTTTGATGATGCAGGATACTAATGTTGAATTTCTATAATATCATCCATGAACAATTTAACAAATTAGGATGAAAATGATGGAAAGGAAACAATGCCTTAGGGTTTGTGATTTTCTGTGTATTTTCCCCAAAATGATCACCTAGTCTTTCTGAGAAAGACTCAAGCTTTTTGTGTTTTTGTAGATGAGCAATATAGCTTAGGAAAGGTGACTGCTCAAGGTGGCACAGGGAGCTAGCAGTGGCACAGAGGCCTGTTCCAGTTCCTACATCAATGCACACACTTTCCGCACACAAGAGATAAACATTCATATAATTAGACTATTGGCATATTATAAATAGTGTAACTAATTTATCATGGAAAAGCTGAGGGGTCTCAGAACAACACTGCAGGTCCCTGAGGCATTATCAAGTGAGCCTGTTTGTGATGACTATTCAATCACTGCTCACATTTGCTCTCTAGTCACTCATTAGCTGTAAATTCCAAGGCACGTTTTGCCCAGAGCCAAGCCAAGCTAGAGAGCTGCCTGGGGGGCTTTTGGAGATACTTGCCTGGATATTGCATTCAAAAGAATTGAAATGGTGGATGTGGTGGTTTGAATAGGTATGGCCCCCATAGATTCATGCTGGGCCATAGGGAGGGGCCTTAATAGGAGGTATGGCTTTGTTGGGGTAGGTGTGGCCTTGTTGGAGGAAGTATGTCACTGTGGATGTTGGCTTTGAGGTCTTACATGCTCAAGCTTCAAGCTATACCCAGGTCCTCTGTGACCTACAGTCTCCTACTGTCTGTGGATCCAAATGTAGAACTCCCGACTCCTTCTGCAGCACCATGTTTCCTGCCATGAGAATAATGAAGTAAACCTCTGAAACTGTAAGCTAGCCCCAGTCCCATTTAAATGTTTTCATTTATAAGAGTTACAGTGGTCATGATGTCTCTTTACAGCAATAAAATCCAAATTAAGAGAGTGGATCAGACCAACTCTAGAGTTAAAGAACTTACTTATTTACGTCTCTAGGAGCTGAACATGTAGGAACACCAAGTCTTGTGCAGATTGCTCTGGCTCAGTCAGAACTTGACCTAGAGATTGGTTTGGAAATGCTATTTCCTCTTGAAGGATTTACTCATTGCTCCCCAAAGCATTCCATATTTCCTCTTTGCTAGTTTGCTTTATTAGGCTATTCAAGAACCATTTCCCCAGTCATCAATGGTTTGAATGCTAACCAGCACTTTTCAGATCAGCCTCAAATATTACCTTCCTAGCTAGAGACCATATTTACAGTACCTGCTTCTGCCCCCTCCCAAGCTCGGAGAACTGATTTTCTATATGACTTGAGCTGCATTCAGCTTTAACTGCTGCACATTTTCTTTTCATAGACCCACTTAGTTCTTTCTGCAAACCCATCTTTTTCCCTGTGAGCCAGGAACATATCCTCTCTTCTTTATATTCCTTGCAGAATGTCAAATTATGCCCCGCAATGACTAGAAACACCACATATACCATTAATTTATTATATATTAAAAGATTAATTGCACACACACACACACACAGCAGCTATGTGCCTGGTTTAAATTAGAAAACCAAGACACCTCGTTCAGCAAAAATAAAGTTTCAAGAAATAAAAAAAAAAAAAAACATGTACACTGGATAGCACTTTTCCTTCTTAACTTCTTACCGCTTCTTCTGGTATTCTAGATAGGAATCCCACCTCTTGTTTGAGGACCTCTAGGTATCCAGGATACAAAGAGGATGTGTGAGATATTGTCAGGTGGAACTGCTATCTAATAAATAATAGCATAAATGATTAATTACCTTTTAATATCTACTTCCTGGAATGGTCATTCAAAAAGAAAACTACAGGAGAGAACAGACAAGGAAATGCTGTTGTCACTCTCCTTTCACAGTCATCCCTCAGCAGTTTCTGATGAGTGTGAAATGATGAGGGAGAATGGGAATGTGCTTAGAAGGGGAATGGGAAGAGAGAAGAGCCCTGTAAGAAGTCACCTTAGCAGGGAACAGAACTCATGGAAAACTCTGGTTCGCAGAATGAGCTATCCACAAAAGATGAGCTTTCTTCTGGTCAGAACAGGTGCTTTGGGGAGGGGACACACTAGGTGGACTCTTAATAGTGAGTAGAAACTGGGGTTGGCCAATCACAGTGTCTTGTGATGGACAGAAGGAAGCATTGTTCCATAAGTCACTAGAACACTGACAGAACCACATCACAAGCCACACTCTTAGGACAGAGTCTGCGCCTTCCAGCCTGTAGTGACTAACTCATTCTTTCTCTTTCCCTAGAGTTTATCTGCTATGTCCATGTCTATAAGCTTTTTCCTGGCCTGTGCCATTGTGAGTGAGTGTATATGCAGGAATGAGTGTGTGTGTGTGTGTGTGTGTGTGTGTGTGTGTGTGTGTGTATGATATGTGTGTTTGGTGTGTATGGTGTGCATATGTGGTATGTGTGTGTGTGTGATATGTGTGTGTGGTATGTATGGTGTGTGTGTGTGATGTGTGTATATGTGTGGTGTGAGTGTGTGTATGTGTGTATGTGTGTGTGTGTGTGAGTGGTGTTTGTATGGTCTCTGTGTGTATGTGTGTATGTGGTGTTTGTGTGTGTGTATGCATGCACAGGCACATGTTTTATATATGCACAATATAATGTGATATCTATAAAGAACTTATTATTGGAGATTATTTCTGTGAATCAGAATGAATGGGGCTGGTTCAATGGACAAAGTGCTTCTCAAATAAGCATGAATACAAGAGTTTGGGCACCTACAAACCATGTAAAAGCCAACCATGGTAGCCTGCCTATGGTCTTAGCCCTCAGGAGGCAGAGACAAAGGATCATAGGCAAAAGTGATTAGTTAAAGGACAGTTGGCAAACTCTGAGTTTAGCAAAAGACCCTGACACAATGAATGTGTGTGTGTGTGTGTGTGTGTGTGTGTTTGTGTGTGTGTAGTGGCTTAGTGGTACTGAGAACAGTGACATTAGTGCTTAGGATATCAAATCTTGAGAAATATAAGCTGTCTGTCACATTATAGAGACCCATGATGCTTTCACTGCTTCTTCATTAGTCTAAGAAACAATACACAAAATAGTAGATGGCTACAGGAAAGTGGAGGGCATAAAAAGACAGGAGTGCAACAGTGTACTTTAGATAGAAATTTGGAGAAATGCATAACATTGAACCTCAGATCTTTAAAAGAAGTGGACTCTAACCCTGAAGTGACACAATGGTAGGAGAGGGGATAACAAACCCCACAGTGGAGTTAGCAAAAGAGAAGAGAAACCCCCAGCAACGTTCATGGGTTTGCTGTCTGACACTCTGCAAAAACATGGCTGGAGATGTGATATCTATCATTTGCACAGAAAGAAAGACTGTGCCTCCCACATCATTCACTCATATTATGGTGGTGAGTCATCTTGAAATAGGTCTTATAGTCAAATCTTTTGGTCACAGGAAGCAGACTCCTATAAATTTGTATGCCACAAGCCCCCAGTCTTCTCATCTCCAACAACCAAGCAAACACTTGTCCTGAGAATCACTATGGGCTTAGGAATCTCTTATGGAGTGGGCATCCACTGGGGACATTGGTCCGAAAGGTGGAAAGGTCAGGCCTTGTTGAAGCGGGGAATTGTAGACATATAGATAGGAACTGCACATAAGCTCTGTGAAGAGGGAAAAGCATCTGTAAGTGAACAGGCATGCAGCCAAGCTACTTACAAAGGTTGACTCTACTCTTCTACCAGCCCTTTAGTAGAAGCCAGAGGAATAAAGCCCCGTTAAAAGCCAGAAATGACCAGATATAGTTCAAGATCCAAAGATTAGTAACCACCAACCAAAATTATTATATAGAGAAAAATTATCTTTTAAAACTGCTCAACAAAGACCTTCTAAGAAAAGTACAAATTAAAATCAGGAATGAGACTGAGAGTGCTTACTCCCTTACACAATGTAGTCACGAGTGTGTCCATACTGCAGCTCACAGACATGTGGCTGAATGTAAATATGGATATGGCCTAACTCTAGATCGTAAACTTACCTAAAGTGTTACAAGATGTTGAAAAAATGCTTTTGGTAGTGCAAACTCTCAAATATGTATACTGTTAAAGTCAAGGTTGTATCACACTATTAAAATGTCCGATACACCTGAAGAATGCGTTAGTTAATGCAACACGGCAAGCAAAAGAAATACAGGAGATACGAATGAGAAGAGAAGAAGTAGAATTATCACTGTTTTAAAGTGATACAATTCTATACTTAAAAGAGTGCTACAGCTGATAAACACTCTCAGCCTAGTAACAAGATCCAAAATAGTACACAAAACCCAGTGGCTTTTCTACAAACCAATAATAAACTCGCTAACACATTTATTAGAAAAAAACAAACCTGCTCACAACAGTCTCAAAAGAAAGATAAAAGGAAACAAAAGAGGACCAACAAAAGTAAAAGTCACAAATTGGCTGAGTTGAGAAATTCGCTTTGAGTTTGTGGACAGCCTGGGCACATCCCTAAAAACAAGTGAGCCAAGAAAAGTACCATTGTACCAGTGGGTATTTAGAAGAAGGGAAGACTGCTTATTCACATCTGGTAGGAAAGTAAATTAGTCCAGAAACTAGTATAGATGTTCCTCACAAAACTGACAATAGAACTAGTGTATGAACCAGCTCTAGGGTTCACAGCTCAAAGAGCTTACTATTGACATAGCTGCATGCCATGTTTATCCTGGCACAATTTTAAATTGCCAAGTTATGGGATCAGCCTAGGCACTGAAAGGATAACAATATCTACTTTAAAACAACAGAATACTAAATATTTTTATTTGTAAAAGTCTGCCATTGTCACATTTAGACATTAAAATGCTTAGATTCAAGTACATTTACCATATAAAGGGTGTGTTTGAAAATGTATGAGCTGATTTTTGATTTGTACCTTCCAACTTGTCTTTCTGCCTCAGTGTTGCTCTATAAATGGTTCTCAGTCTATAAATCACCGGGGGAAGTTTGTAACAAGAGGCTTCCATACCTGTATGTTATTCTTACAGGTAATCTTAGCTCTAGCTGTGTTGTGGTCTGAATGTGTAGTACTACCCAAATATGTTTAAATTGCTGTCCCCAAATCATGGTATCAATGGCTGGAGCTTTTTGGAAATGATCAAACACAAGAATAAAGTCCTTTTATGTACAATGAATATCTGTATAAAGGGAACCTCAGGGAGCCAGCTAGTTCCTTCTGGCATGTAAAGACACAGCTTCCCTTTATAAGTTAGGCAAGTGGCCTTCATCAGACACCCCTTCTGCCAATGCCTTGACCTCAGACTACCAGCCTGACTATGGGAAGTGAATTTCTCTTCCTCATAAACCATTTAATCCATGGGAGTTTTTCTTAGAGGTTCTCAGGTACCTAACCTGGCAACTAGATAGGTCTCTGTCACAGTTATTCTTGGGAATAGAGGTCTTTGGGACTCAGGAAGAGAGTTGAAAGTCTTGCTGGGAGTTCTACTTTTACAGGGCAATAAGATCTGGTTATTCATATTTAATACATTCCAGCTTTTAAGGCACACATTTGAAAGTTGAATGCAACCATAAAACCACAAAAACCCAGGGGCTGAAGAGATGCCTCGGAGGTTAGAGCAGTTGCTACTCTTCCAGAGGAACAGAGTTCAGTTCCCAGCAACCACATCAGCAACCCACAACTGCCTGTCGCTTCACCTCCAGGAGGGTCTGAGGCATCTGGATTCTTCAGACATCACACTCATGTGGACCCCTCCTTCCACATACACACACATACACACACACAATAAAAAACAAAAGCAATAATATAAGTCTTTAAATGCTACAGACCAGGCAAAGCACATATAAATCAAAAGAACCAGAATGAGGGAAAAATGAATTTACTCAGGGTACCCAGAAAAAACATTTTAAAAGGATGAGTCTCAGGGAGAGTTTCAATCTGAGGTCTCTCTTAACGAAAAAGGAAATCATCCTGTTAAGTAACTACAGGTTATCCAACCCAGGAAAGCAGAAAAATGTCAATGATGGCAACAGAGAGAGAGAGAGAGAGAGAGAGAGAGAGAGAGAGAGAGAGAGA
>JADRCD010153974.1:0-10287 GCA_019843815.1 Montemys delectorum | reverse complement strand
GGCTGTACTTCAATGACCCTCAAATCACCAAAAGATTTTACCTCCATTGTAGCTAAGCTGAGAGTTGACAGTTCTGCTGTGCCAAGGAATGAATTGTAGGCACGATTTTTAGATACAGACTTCCTGCTGTAGTCAAAAAGCTATTTGACTTGAGTGTGTGACTTTATTCTCAGCCCACAGAGAACAGGTTACATTCATTTAAGAAATTGTGACAGTATTAAGATGGTCTATCCATAAAGTCATTCACCAACTGATTCAATGAACTGATTCTGCTTGAAGGGTGGCACGGACATTGGGTGAGGGTAAGAATTTAGTTCATTAGCTGTGATAATTTGGAAAAGCATTCATCTCAAAGAATGAGTAACTTATAAAGTTCTCTTCTTCAAACTTGATACAAGAGTTACAAATGTCAGGCAAAGCATTCAGTCTCACTCTTTGTTGTTCTCTTTCGTACAAGCTACCTCCCAAGTTAATTGTCTATGTCTCCCTTGGGTATATAAACACTTTTGAAATATATAAGCTGTTCTGAAAACCATAGTATAGTGTAAAAACATGAAATAAACAATACTAATAGGGAGGGTGAGATAGGAGAAGCAAGATTTCAAGACCCTTATATTGTACACAGCAAGACACTGTCACAAACAAGCTGAAAGTGTATATAGATTGTACAATGTTAGACCCATTTCTCCAATTACCAAATTAGAGAGACCATTGGATGACAATCAACAAATTTCTAATTCCTCATATTTTTGGATTTCAGTCACTTAGGATATGTTGGTAATGTTAATTTTCATATTAAGATATTAAGAAAAGGTAATTGCCACTTCCTGTTGTTTTTGTTGTATGAGGTGGAATTAGATTTGTGTGGATTTGTTGAAAGATTACTTTCTTGCTTCTTCTAGGGTGTAGTTTTGCTCCTTATGTTGATATTTTCCATCTATTATCCTTTGGAGGGCTGGATTTGTGGAAAGATATTGTGTAAATTTTGTTTTGTCATAGAATATCTTGTTTTCTCCATCTATGGTAATTGAGAGTTTTGCTGGGTATAGTAGCCTGGGCTGGCATTTGTGTTCTTGTAGGGTCTGTATGACATCTGCCCAGGATTTTCTAGCTTTCATAGTCTCTGGTGAGAAGTCTGGTGTAATTCTAATAGGCCTGCCTTTATATGTTACTTGCCTTTTTTCCCTAACTGCTTTTAAAATTCTTTCTTTGTTTAGTGCATTTGATGTTTTTATTACTATGTGTCTGGAGGAATTTCTTTTCTGGTCTAGTCTATTTGGAGTTCTATAGGCTTCTTGTATGTTCATGGGCATCTCTTTCTTTAAGTTAGGAAAGTTTTTTTCTATAATTGTGTTGAAGATATTTGCTGGCCCATTACATTGGGAGTCTTCACTCTCTTCAATACCTATTATCCTTAGGTTTGGTCTTCTCATTGTGTCCTGGATTTCCTGGATGTTTTGGGTTAGGAGCTTTTTGCTTTATGCATTTTCTTTGACTGTTGTGTCAATGTTTTCTATGGTGTCTTCTGCCCCTGAGATTCTCTCTTCTATCTCTTGTATTCTGTTGGTGATACTTGCATCTATGATTCCTGATTTCTTTCCTAGGTTTTGTATCTTCAGGGTTTTCTCTCTTTCTGTTTTCTTTATTGTTTCTATTTCCATTTTTAGATTCTGGATGGTTTTGCTCATTTCCTTCACCTGTTTGATTGTCTTTTCGTGTAGTTTTTTAAGGGATTTTTGTGTTTCCTGTTTAAGAGCTTCTAGCTCTTTACCTGTGTTCTCTTGTATTTCTTTGAGGGTGCTATTTATGTCTTTCTTAAGGTCCTGTATCATCGTCATGATAAGTAATTTTATATCTGAATCTTTATATCTGAATCACTGCGTTTCCAGTGTGATGGTGTGTACAGGACTGGCTATGGTGGGAGAAGTAGGTTCTGATGATGCCAAGTAACCTTGGTTTGTGTTGTTTGTTTCCTTACGCTCCCCGCCCCCCCCCACCCCCGCCATCTGGATATCTCTAGTGCTACCTGCCCTTGCTAATTCTGACTGGAGTCAGTCCTTCCTGTGATCCTGGTTTGTATCAGAACTCCTCAGACTCAGGCAGTCTCTGTGACCCTGTGATTTTGGGATCCTGTGACCTTGGGCTTGTTAGAGCACCTGGGAGTGCAGCAGCTTCCTCTGGGTGTTGTGGGACTGGCTGTAGAGCTTGCACCCAAGGTCTGCTCAGGACACCAGCCCAGCACTCATATTTTTTATGGTGCTGAGGATCAGACACAAGACCTGGAGCTTATACTATGCCACTTAATTTCTTCCCTAACCATGAGTTTCTTTGAGAAACTTACCATGTAGCCCAGATTAGTCTGGAATTCATTATCTAGCCTAAGCTGTCTCTGACCTCATGATTGGCCTGTCTTTCTTCCTTAATTAATGTTTTAAAAAGAAGAATCTTACCTACTATACTTTATTTCATCTATCTCTTTGCACATTAAATCATAGCAATAAATTTCACTCCTTTTATCAGACATAGGACATTGCTTACTTTTCTTGCTGCAGTTCTCCCATATTCTCTGTTCCTGGCTGGAAGGGATTTTCTTTCTTTTTGTACTTCTGAAAGAAGACAAAATCTTTGGTAAGAATTATATCTGTGTCCTATTCCCAGAGAGTAGTGTTCTTTTAAGCAAAGTCTTAAAGACCTTTCGCAGTTCATTTAAATAACTCAAGTATAACTGTCACCTACTAAACAAGGAAGCTTATTTGTGACCACATGATTTTGGGTGAATGTAGTTAACCACAAAACCTAACTCCCTTGGAATTATGATCAAAGCAACTTAGCCAAGGAAAGGCATGCATGAATGAGATTCACTAGCTTGCTCAAGCATGCAGCTTATCACAAGCGAAACTAGATTGCTCAGAGTCAAAACTAGCCTCCAGACTTCAAACCTTCTGTTTTTCCTCAACTCACTGTGTCTCCTAACTCTAATGTTAACTGCGGTGCTTGTCACCACAGAGCGCAGAGGGTTTAGATGAAGAAAATGGGTAGAGAAGACAGTGTGTACAGTACATGGTCCCCAGGTCATCAGTATTCTGTATACAGGATGGATGGGTAGCACCTCTCTGGCTCCCAGTGACTGAACAGGAGCAGGTAACTACAAGAAAGTCAGTCATCAGCCTGACATAAATAGTTTTGACTCAACAGAGGTGATTTGTGTAAGCTAGATTCTAGCTCAGTCTTGTTCTTTCTTACAAGAGCTTCCAGTTGACTCAGCCTTTCTGTACGTAAAGGCTATATGAACCATTTTGACTACTGATTGGTTAGAATAACCCTGTTCAAGTTTGTCTTTCACCATTCTGGGTAAACATGTACTAACAGGAAAAAAAAATCACATATTTGGAAGTTCCTCATCTACTTAACACCTGACAGCTACTTTTCTTTTAGAGACCTTTACTCCTTGGACTCCATTGTCCCAGTGCAATGTTGCTACTTATTCTACTTTTTGTGCTTTCCTACATGCTAAAGGGCATTCTAAGTCTTTTACACAAATTACCCTAAGGCACACAGAAAGCTCAAAAGATAAGTGTTATTTGTATACTCATGTGACAGATGAAGAATGTGAGACACAGGGCAAGGCAAGGGTTTACATCAAGATGGTGGTAGAAGAGAAGAGGCTGTAAGCTGCAATTTGAAATGTCTCCCCCAAGTTTGTATGCTGAAGATTTTGTTCCCAATGGAGCAATGCTCTGAGGTGGTATTTTTGGATGTGATTGGATCATCTGGTTTTATCAATGCAGTAGTCCTTTGGTGGAGTCCTACAGTAGTGTGTTACAGGGGAGTAGAGACTATTTTAGGAGATGGGCATTCCTTTGAGGAAGTTGGTCATTTAGAGAGTACCCTTGGAACTTCAGCCTCTTTCTCCTCTCTGGCCTTACTTTTGGGCTGTCTTGAATTGAGCAGATTTGCTCTGTCATGTGTTCCTTGAACGATTTTCTGCTTTGTGATAGGCCTAAAGGCACTTACAATGGGAGTCCTGGGTAGTCTGTCACAGCAACAGGAGGCTGAAGAGTACAATGTATTATAGAGATAATGTGAAGGCTGAAACAATAATCTAATGGGCGAGATGCCCATGTCACAGGATGAGTCTGCTGCCATTTGTCCGGTCTCCTGCTCATCTCCAGTCGAATATCCCAGACACTTCTCAAGTTCAACCTGTCTGAAACTGAATTTATCCTTTTTTTTTTTCAAAAATTCATACTCTTTCTTTTCATTTTTTGAAAGATGTCACTATCATTATTACTAAATGTCTGGTACTTTACCAAAAGAGCCTTTTGAGAAACACAGCCACACTTAAGACCCTCCCAGGTGTTCAATTTGTTTCTCTGTCTTATTCATTTACTAAACTTCCCATGTCCTCGTTTAACAATAAACTACTTGGTGACCAAGATTGTCATCAAGTCTAATATTTATTGAGTATTTTTCTAAAGGTCAGGGTTTGCCCTAAGCGCTATATGTGCGTCATGTTACTTGGCCTGTGAGGCACAGTAGTTACAAACATAGGTTTACTGTGTGATTGTATGAACTAGCTTTATTGTGTGATTTGGATGAACACATTCAATTTTTATGTAATTTAATGATCACACAGGACTCTGAGAGCTTAGAAGAGAGACATCTAAGGCAGATAGATGAGTTCAACAAGGACAGAATGAAACACTGTCATAAATCTTGCATCACAAAGTTATTAGGAAAACAGTGTTATAGACAACAGATCAACCAGTCCATATAAACAAGGGTCCAAAGCTTTTGATAATGATAGTACAGTTTTACCAAGAACATTAAAGACATGCAAACTAAAAAGTCTACAAGGGCCAGGCAAGTCAGATAAAGAAGAGAGGCTAGGCCAAGATAGAACAAGGAAAAGATACAAAATCCGAGGCAAACTAGAGGGAACGTGACCCACTTAAAGCAGCCAGCCTATACTTGGACCAAGAGCCTTCCCTTCCCAACCTTCTACTGACCATACACCACTTTCCTCTTCTTTGATCTTTCTCTCCCTCTTCTTCTTCCTCTCCCTCACCTTCTCCTTTTTTCTCTGTCTGTCTGTGTCTCTCTCTCTCTCTAAGTTCCTTACCACAATATACTGCTTCTTATGAAGGATCCTTAACAAGTTTATACTCTCTGGGAGTCTCTTTCACTTGCCCTTTGCTTCACCACAGTGTACTTCGTGTGGCTAGATCTGTTAAGTAAGTAGCTCAAGGAGGATTTGGAAGAGACAGCTCACCACCAGTCATAAACCAGCCTCCAAACCCAGCAGTACTCTACTCTGTTTCTTCAGAGTACCAGCTGTTTTATACGTCTTTTTGCTCCATTATTTATTTGTATATTCCATGTACTTGTGTAGTAGATGTGAACCTGAGTTTGATATCCAGAACCCATGTAAAAATGCTGAGGAGTGGTGGGGCATGTTTGTAATTCCAGTGCTGGGGAGGTGGAAACAGGAGGATCTCGGGGACTTGCCAGCCAGCCAGCCTACCCTAATTAGTGACTTCTATAGAATCCTTTGGCATGTGTGTAGATACACTAGCAGAAGAATGCACACACACATACACACACACACACACACACACACACACACAGGCACATACACGCACATACACGCACATGCACAATGGTTTACAAAATATTTCTTTAGAGGAGTAGGCAGTAGAATCAAAAACCAGACTAATCTGGAGAAGTAAAGTAGGTGCTCATAAAGAATTACTTCTCAGAAGCCAAAGGAGAGTTCACAGTGCAACCTAAGACTTGATTGACAGCCTACTTCTAGCTGGGGTGAGGGGTGGGGGAGGGTCAGCTGACATCTGGCTAGCCCAAGGCTTATCTCATTCCTTTGGTTCACTCTTAAGACTTGTTTCATTGCTTGGCCTCATTCTTATGCCCATGGGAGACTTTGCTAAAGAAAGTGACTTGGAACTACATCTGTTTGGGTTTCCTGTGATGTGTCCTAATCACAATATCATCTCTGTTTGCTTTCTACCAAACCCAGATAAGCTTCCAATCATCTTCATCTACAGATAAGCAAACTTCTACTCATATACAACCATTTGGCTTCTTATAAAGCTATTTCCCCCTTATCAATACAATTTACCATTTTTATATTGGTTTTCCTATTCCAGAATTTCACATTATGCTAAGGAGACTGAAAGTGACCAGAATGTATATAAACGGAGAGTGTGTGTGATATTCTAAATAAAGTGCTATAAAGGATATCTTCTCTAATCAGATGATATTTGAACAGAAACATGAAGGATATTAGTGAGAAGACCCTGGAAACATTTGAGAAGGGGTGTTCCATGAGAAAGAAACAGCAGAAATGTGGAGAGCTTGGCTGGTAGAGAATGAGCAAAGAATGATAAGAAATGAGCTTGTGAGAACAGACTAAAGCAACTTACTTCAATTAGAAATTTTCAAGTTGACCTCAGGGGGTCAGGGTGCATATAGACAGTTCTCGGAACACGATGGGTAACCAACAAATGTTTGAATGACTCCTCATTGTATACAGACTGAATTCTGGGGATCACAGATAACTGAATGAGACCCTGCTTCTGGATCACAGATGACTGAATGAGACCCTGCTTCTGGATCACAGATAACTGAATGAGACCCTGCTTCTGGATCACAGATAACTGAATGAGACCCTGCTTCTGGCAACTTTGGCACTTGATTTTATAATCAAATGTTTTCTCTAGGTTTGTTTTTCAGTTGTGTCTCAGATTTCAAAACCATAGTTTACAATATAGACTGGGTTTTTATTGTAGTTATTTAATTTTGTGATTCTGAGCTGAGTGCCGGTGCTCAAGACTGCTTCGCTTGAAATAAAAAAGGCAGTGAAATACAAGTCTAAGATAAATGAAATGAAATGAATGAAAAGGTAGGAGGTGATTGGTTATCTGGGCGATGGATGAAACACGATTCGTATTTTTGAAACAGCATGGCTTTAAACTCTCTACAAGGAGCATGTAGCCACTATAATTTAAAATAGCAACAGAATGCTTAATGGTCCCAGAGTTTAAAGCAAGTATGAGCCTCCCCTGCTTTTACTCCGGTTCCACACAGCTAAGCTATCTATACTCAGCTTTACTACAGAGGCTCTCAGGAAATGCCAGGTCTTGCTTTTGAACATAAAGAACCAACCACTAAGAAAACAGAAGTGTTTGTAAAGACTGTCTCCAACGTGTATGTGGGCACACAGAAGCATGTTTTGTTGTTGTTGTTGTTGTTGTTGGGTTTTTTGTTGTTTGTTTTGTTTTGTTGGTTGGTTGGTTGGTTGGTTGGTTGGTTGGTTGGTTTTTTGAGACAGGGTTTCTCTGTGTAGCCCTGGCTGTCCTGGAACTCACTCTGTAGACCAGGCTGGCCTCAAACTCAGAAATCTGCTTGCCTAATCCCTCCCAAGTACTGGGATTAAAGATGTGTGCCACCACTGCCTGGCAGAAGCATGTTTTATGAAGTACACAGCTCACTGTCCTCTCAATATCTTTGCCAAAGCTCGTGTGTGTTTATCTGTAAGTTGTAGCTATCCAACCTAGGATCACTGGTTCTTGGATCCCTCTAGCAACATCTTCATCAGAAAGTAGATACTGCCTAAGGCACACAGTGCTCACTTTAAAAGAAAGAAAGAGGGCTGGTGAGATGGCTCAGTGGGTAAGAGCACCAACTGCTCTTCCGAAGGTCCCAGCAACCACATCGGGGCTCACAACCACCCGTAATGAGATCTGACGCCCTCTTTTGGTGCATCTGAAGATAGCTATAGTGTACTTATTTATAATAATAAATAAATCCTTGGGCCCGAGTGAGCAGAGGTCCTAAAAGCCAATTCCCAACAACCAGATGAAGGCTCTCAACTATCTGTACAGCACAGTGTGTAACTCATATTTATTAAATAAATAAATAAATCTTAAAAAAGAAAGAAAGAAAGAAAGAAAGAAAGAAAGAAAGAAAGAAAGAAAAAAGATTTCATAGAGAATGGGAGATGGCTCAGTAAGTAAATGCTTACCACCAAGCATAAGGTCCCGAGTCTGGATCCCCATCAGCCATCTAAAAAGCTGGGGAAAATACTTAATCTGGATCTCTGAGCTCCACATATGCACACACAGGAACACAAACATACCACAACACAAAGCTACTGTAAGGATAGCCCAGGACACCTAGCCTTTCTTTGTAAACCTTCAGGGCTCTTTGTATAAAACTCAGAAGCTAGAAGAAGTTATTTGACTGAAGAGGTAAAGAAGCTTTTCAGAAAGGAAACCACCAATATTGGTTCAGATAAGGAGACCAAAATCGTGGCCCAGAGACACAGAAGCAGGCAAATTAGCTCCACCTGTACCTTCAGCTCTGAGTGCTCACGGGCTGCATGATACAAAGGACTTCCGGCATCACCTGCACCCAATCGCTGATGGGATTGACAAAAGACTATTATACCCCCAAGATGCCACCAATGTGTTTCCCTCTGTGACACTAATCATTCCCAACCTAGGGCTGTGGCACTTGCTTGTGAGACTGATTACGGTGTGATTAGCCTCTTCTCCCTGCCTGGAGTCCTCATCTTTGATACCTAGATAGTTTTACTTTTTGAGACAGTAGCTCAATAAGTAACCCAGGCTGGCCTTGAACCTGCAATCCTTCGGTCTCGGTTTCCTGAGGGCTGGGTTTATAGATATAGATTACTGTACCTAGTTTCTAGACTCTTTTTGCCAGGTAGCTCCTGGAATTTCAGTATTCAGACAGAAATAACTGACAGTGTAAATTTTCCCACTGACTTTTACGCAAAGGTTGAAAGTGGGCGCTCAGAGCCATCTAGATTGTTTCCCTCATACTGTCTGACATTAGCCCCAAGCTTACTCATCTTCCCACTCTCCTAGACTCCGAAGCCAACCTAGACCCTAAGTCAGGGTGACTGGATCCACCCCCACCACTGCAGAAGTCTCCGGTCCCAGGTCCCACAGTGACTCAGCAGCTGGTATGCTCCACTGATAATCCTGCACTTCCTGACATTGCAGCCTTACTACAAGGCTGACTTCTCATTTCTTTCTGCACAGTTGGTTGCTTGTTTATAAGACAGTTTCTTTTCATTTATTTGCTGGCTGGTTGGCATCCTTCTCATTTTCTCCCCCCCCCTCCCCCAACACACACACCTCTTCCTCTTTTTTTTCTTCCTCTTCTCCCTCCTCTCCTCTTTCTTGTTCTGCCTGTCCTGCCACTGCTATTTCAGTAGCTAACTCCTCTTGTTTCCCCACGTTTGACAACTTTTCTGATTTCCCGTTTGCTTTGGAATTTGAATGTTTTACCTTGACCTCTCCCTTAAGGGCTACAATCCTGAGGACTAGTTCCCTTGGCCATGGCTTTGCTACCTTCTAACAGATCAAAAAGAAAGCAATAGCCACAGATTGGAATGTTGGGGTGTCCAACTATCTAACTCGATGGTCGCATTTCTACTATGACAAAAGAACTGAAGACCTTTGGGAGCAAGACAGAGCCATGGGACTAACACTGTGATACAGAAAGACACTAGTATGAGCAAAGAGAATGCTAGGTGATGAGCATTATGAAAAAAAAAAAACCATACGTGTTCAGTCTGCTTGTATCTATATATGACTTGCTGTGAGGCCCCCAGCTTATCTATAAGCACTCCCGTCAGTCTCTGGCTATGAGAACATCCCCCAAATATTTCCCTTAATTAAAGCAGTTCCTTTCAAAAAATAAAAATAAAAAATAAAAAAACCTCATGGAATCTGCGGTTAGAGTTTTAGCAACTAAGTTGTAAGCACTGTGACTAATCCATTAATTCTGTCTGGGAATCTTTAAGCAATCTTGGGATCTCCCCTTCCACACGACCATGGAAATCTTTCCCTGGTTGGGAAGCCCCAGACTCCACACGTGCAACTCACAGGGCTTCCTTCACTTCCTCATCCTTGTCACTGAGAACAGTTTCTTGGTTTTTTTAATTAATCTATATTAATTGTACCAATCAAGTAGTTTTATTATGTGTATTCATACAAGCTCACAATGTGCTTTGATCTTACCAGTTTCCTTTCTTGTTAACCCTTGCCTGTTCACACTAGTGTTCTTCTCCCCAAACAGTTTTCCTCCTTCTTGAATGTCTCTCTCTCCCTCCCTTCCTTTCCCCCATCTCAAACTTGTTTCAGCCATACAAGAAAAAAATGCAATATTTGTCTTTCTAAGTCTGGCTTATTTTGCTTAACATAATGATCTCACATTCCATTTATTCTCTACAAAAAAAAC
>JADRCD010153972.1:7019-20605 GCA_019843815.1 Montemys delectorum | reverse complement strand
AACCTCTATGCTCCAAATGCAAGGGCATCTACATTCATAAAAGAAACTTTACTAAAGCTCAAAGCACACATTACAACGCACACAATAGTAGTGGGAGACTTCAACACCCCACTCTCTGCAATGGACAGATCATGGAAACAGAAACTAAACAAGGACACAGTGAGACTAACGGAAGTTATGAAACAGATGGATTTAACAGATATCTATAGAACTTTTTATCCTAAAACAAAAGGATATACTTTCTTCTCAGCACCTCATGGTACCTTCTCCAAAATTGACCATATAATTGGTCACAAATCAGGCCTCCACAGATACAAGAAGATTGAAATAATTCCTTGTATCCTATCAGATCACCATGGTCTATGGCTGCTCCTCAATAACAACATAAACAGTAGAATGCCCACATACACCTGGAAGCTTAACAACACTCTACTCAATGATAACTTGGTCAAGGAAGAAATAAAGACAGAAATAAAGACTTTCTAGAGTTTAATGAAAACGAAGCCACAACATACCCAAACCTATGGGACATAATGAAAGCAGTCCTAAGAGGAAAACTCATAGCTTTAAGTGCCTCCAAAAAGAAACTAGAGAGAGCATACACCAGCAATTTGACAGCACAACTGAAAGCACTAGAACAAAAAGAAGCAAATTCACCCAAGAGGAGTCAAAGGCAGGAAATAATCAAACTCAGGGCTGAAATCAACCAAATAGAAACAAAAAGAACTATACAAAGAATCAACCAAACCAGGAGCTGGTTCTTTGAGAAAGTCAACAAAATAGATAAACCCTTAGCTAGACTAACTAGAAGGCACAGAGACATTATCCTAATTAAAAAGATCAGAAATGAAAAGGGAGACATAACAACAGACACTGAGGAAATCCAAAAAATCATGAGATCCTACTACAAAAGCTTATATTCAACAAAACTAGAATACATGGATGAAATGGACAATTTTCTAGACAGATATCAGGTACCAAAGTTAAATCAAGATCAGATAAATGATCTAAACAGTCGCATATCTGTTCACAAAATAGAAACAGTAATTAATAGTCTCCCAACCAAAAAAAGCCCAGGACCAGATGAGTTTAGTGTAGTTTTATCGGATCTTCAAAGAAGCCCTTATACCAATACTCTTCAAACTATTCCACAAAATAGAAACAGATGGTACTCTACCCAATTCAATCTGTGAAGCCACAATTACTCTTATACCTAAACCACACAGAGACCTAGAAAGAAATAAAACTTCAGAACAATTTCCCTTATGAATATTGATGCAAAAGTACTCAATAAAATTCTTGGAAACAAAATCCAAGAACACATCAAAACAATCATCCATCATGATCAAGTAGGCTTCATCCCAGGGATATAGGGATTGTTAATATATGGAACTTAATCAATGAATACACTCAAAGAAAAAAACATATAATCATTTCATTAGATGCTGAGAAAGCATTTGACGAAATCCAACATCCTTTCATGATAAAAGTCTTGGAAAGATCAGGAATTTAAGGCTCATACTTAAACATAGTAAAAACAATATACAGTGAACTAGTAGCCAACGTCAAACTAAATGGAGAGAAACTTGAAGCAATCCCACTAAAATCAGGAACTAGACAATGCTGCCCACTCTCTCCCTACCTATTCAATATTGTACTTGAAGTTCTAGCCAGAGCAATTAGGCAACAAAAGAAGATCAAAGGGATACGAATTGGAAAGGAAGAAGTCAAATTATCACTAATTTGTTGATAATATGATGGTATACTTAAGTAACCCCTAAAATTCCACCAGAGAGCTCCTAAACCTTATAAACAACTTCAGCAAAGTAGCTGGATATAAAATTAACTCAAGCAAATCAGTGGCCTTCCTCTACACAAAGGATAAACAGGCAGAGAAAGAAATTAGGGAAGCAGTATCCTTCACAATAGTCACAAATAATACAAAGTACCTTGGTGTGACTTTAAGTAAGCCAGTAAAAGATCCATTTGACAAGGACCTCAAATCTCTGAAGAAGGAAGTTGAAGAAGATCTCATACGATTGAAATATCTCCCATGCTCGTGGACTGGCAGGATTAATATAGTAAAAATGGCCATCTTACTGAAGGCAATCTTCAGATTCAATGCAATCCCCATTAAAATCCTAACTCAATTCTTCACAGACATAGAAAGAGCAATTTGCAAATTCATTTGGAATTACAAAAAAACCCAGGATAGCGAAAACTATTCTCAACAATAAAAGAATCTCTAGTAGAATCACTATTTCTGAAATTAAGCTGTAAGACAGAGCAATTGTGATAAAAACTGCATGGTATTGGTACAGTGACAGGCAGACATATCAATGGGATAGAATTGAAGACCCAGAAATGAACCCATACACCTATGGTCACTTGATCTTTGACAAAGGAGCTAAAACCATACAGTGGAAGAAAGACAGCATTTTCAACAAATGGTGGAGGCTCAATTGGTGGTTAGCATGTAGAAGAATGCAATTTGATCCATTCTAGTCTCCTTGTTCAAAGGTAAAGTCCAAGTGAATCAAGGACCTCCACATAAAACCAGATACACTGAAACTAATAGAAAAGAAAGTGGAGAAGAGCCTCAAAGCACATGGGAACAGGGAAAATTCTGAACAGAACACCAATAGCTTATGCTCTAAGATCAAGAATTGACAAATGGGATCCCATAAAATTACGAAGCTTTTGTAAGGCAAAGGACACTGCCAATAGGACAAAATGGCAACCAACAGATTGGGAAAAGATCTTTACCAATCCCATATCCTATAGAGGGCTGATACCAAATATATACAAAGAAATCAAGAAGTTAGACTCCAGAGAACCAAATAACCCTATTACAAATGGGGTACAGAGTTAAAGAATTCTCAACTGACAAATACTGAATGGCTGAAAAGCACCTACATAAAAGAAATGTTCAACATCCTTAATCATCAGGGAAATGCAAATCAAACAACCCTGAGATTCCACCTCACACCAGTTAGAATGGTTAGGTGAAAAACTCAGGTGACAGCAGATGCTGGCGAGGTTGTGGAGAAAGAGAAACACTCCTTCAATGCTGGTGGATTGCAAGTTGGTACCATGACTCTAGAAATTAGTTTGGCAGTTCCTCTGGTAATTGGACATAGTACTACCAGAGGACCCAGCTATACCACTCCTGGGAATATACCCAGAAAGTGTTCCAACATGTAATAACGACACATTCTCTACCATGTTCATAGCAGCCTTATTTATAATAGCCAGAAACTGGAAACAACCCAGATATCCCTCAACAGAGGAATGGATATAGAAAATGTGGTACATCTACACAATGGAGTACTACTCAGCTATTAAAAACAACGAATTTATGAAATTCTTAGGGAAATGGATGGATCTGGAGAATATCATCCTGAGTGAGGTAACCCAATCACAAAAGAACACACATTGTATGCATTCTCTAATAAGTGGATATTAGCTCAGAAGATCAGAACACATGAAGTACAATCCACAAGCCACAAGAAACTCAAGAAGAAGGAAGACCAAAGTGTGCATACCTCATTCCTTCTAAAAAGAGGGAACATTATACTCATGGAAGGAGTTGCAAAGACAAACTATGGAGCAGAGACTGGAGGAAGGATAATCTAGAGACTGCTCCACCTGGAAATCCATCTCATATTCAAGCATCAAATCCAGACACTATTGTGGATGCTCACAAGTACTGACTGACTGGAGCCTGATAAAGCTGTCTTCTGAGAGGCTCTGACAGTACTCCACTAATACAGAAATAGAGGTTCACAGCCATCCATTGGACTGAGTACAGGTTCCCCAATGAAGGAGCTAGATAAAGGACACAAGGAGCTGAAGGGTTTGCAGCCTCTTAGGATGAACAACAATGTGAACAAACTAGTACCCTCAGAGCTCCCAGGGACTAAACCACCAACCAAAGAGTACACATGGTGGGACTCAGGGCTCCAGCAGCATATGTAGCAGAGGATGGCCTAGTCAGTCGTCAATGGGAGGAGAGGCCTTTGGCTCTGTGAAGGTTCTATGCCCCAATGTAGGGGAATGCCAGGGCCAGGAAGCGAGAAAGGGTGGATTGGTGAGCAGGGGGATATGGGAGGGAACAGGGTTTTTTTTGTTTTTGTTTTTGTTTTTGTTTTTATTTTTATTTTTTTATTGTTTTCAGAGGGGAAAATGGGAAAGGAGATATCATATGACATAAATAAATAAATCTAATAAAAATAAATAAAAAGTCTAATTACACAAACTATTGAGATAATCAAGAATGCTGGCCAAATATATTTATTCTTTGCTATAAGATAAATATGTCTTGCATAAAAGGAAGATTGTTCTACACACAAAACCAAATCACTCATAAGAAGTCTTTGATGGTTTGACAAACTGAGTAGTGTGGTACATTGCTATGATAAGCTGATGTTTCTCTATTTCCCAGATGGATTTTTCCTTCATATGTTCCATTGACTAAAACTTGTCCTGCCCTTGGAGATTTTAAAAATAAACAGCGATAGATTGTAATAATCTCATATCATGTGTTAACCATACTTAGCAAGCTGCACTGTTTGCCAGCTCTGTAAACAAGAATTTTAGTAAAGAAAAATCAGTTTTGTTCACAAGAAAAAATTCTTTCAAGGAACTTATTTAGAGCAACCTTGACATCCTTATTTCTCAGGCTGTAGATCAAGGGGTTCAGCATGGGCACAACAATGGTATAAAACACAGAGGACACTTTCCCTTGGTCCATGGAGCTAACTGAAGATGGCTGCAGGTACATGAATGCAAGGGAGCCAAAGAAGACAGCAACAGCTGATATGTGTGAGCTGCAGGTGCTGAAGGCTTTGGACCTGCCTTCAGTGGATTTAATCCGGAGTATGCTGGCAATGATGAAGATGTAAGAGCTTAGAATTGTCAGAGTTGGAATAAAGATATTAAAAACACTGAAGCATAAAGCTACTACTTCATTAATAAAAGTATCGGAACAAGAGAGTTCCAGTAGTGGATAAAGATCACAGAAATAATGATTTATTACATCAGCCTCACAGAAATGCACTTTTAGCATGCAGACTGTGTGAGTTGTGGCACCAATCAGAGCCATAATATATACTCCAAATATCATCCAGGCACAGACTTGATAGGACATTACAGCATTGTAAAGCAAGGGATTACAGATGGCAACATAGCGGTCATATGCCATTACAGCTAACATGTGACACTCTGCAATAGCAAAAATAGCAAAAAAGTAGAACTGCATCATGCATTCAGGGTAGGAGATGATGTTCTTCATGACCAAAAAGTTTACCAGCATTTTGGGAATAATGACAGTGGACTGGCACAAGTCAATGAAGGACAGACTGCTGAGGAAATAATACATGGGTGTGTGTAGTTGAGAACTGAAGAGTATCAGGGTGATCATGCCCAGATTCCCCACCACTGTGACCACGTAGATTCCTAGGAAGAGGAGGAAGAGGGGCAGCTGCAACTCTGGTTTGTTTGTTAACCCAGCGAGGATGAACTCAGTCACTCCAGAAACGTTTCCTTGTAACATTTTCTTCTGGGCGTTCTATGTAGAAAGAGGTAGAAAAAAAAATGAGATCAGTATCTATTATCTTATCATATATTTAAGCGTTAAACAGAACTCTATAGGTTTAGATTTTTCTAAACCCATTTTCTTTAGGGTTCTTGAACACTTCAACCTCCTTTTTAGCTTACCAGCCAGAGGTTGTGGAGAAAGAAGGTTGCTAGGTTTTCCTTTTTCTGGACCTGTTTTAAAGTCGTTCTTTGTGGTGATTCCACTCTTCATTGTCAGTATACCTCCAATCCAGTCAAAGAGCAAATAGCAAACATGAATCAGTAGCAGGGTTTGATTCAACAGGAACTTCAAGTCTCTGCTAAATCTACATGTATCAGTAATATGAATGAGCCAGAATCACAAGAAGTTGATTGGCACTTTTCTCTCTACAAAGTGAAGACCATTGAAGACGAGTGAAGCTTAGCACAGAGCAGATCAGCAAAATGTTTGACGGCCAGCAAAGACCAGCCAAGCATTGCATGGTGTAGCAACACAAGAGTGACCTTTCACTGTCTGGTCCTATTTACATTCTTTCTAAACATCACACATACTTTCATGTGTCTGTTTTCAGCAAAACATTACATGCCTGCTCACAAGACAGCTTCCAGAAAAATATCATATGGCACCCCGAGTTCTTAAAGAAACCAGAAAATTTCACTTGAAAACTCAAGCTTGTATTTTGCTAGGCATCTTCTATTTTCACTATCTAAGATATTAGACTTATCAGCTCATGGCATTTATAGTTAAAGAAACCAGAAAATTTCACTTGAAAACTCAAGCTTGTATTTTGCTTGGCATCTTCTATTTTCACCATCTAAGACGTTAGACTTATCAGCTCATGGCATTTATAGTTAAAGATAACATATATCCCTGAATATAATATTTTGCTATTAGAATGTTAGTACTCAGTCTGCTAAGGAATCTTCATGACTTATTTGCCATTCCCTGAATCACGTTACTAAAAATTTTTTTGTATGTCACAGTAAGAGCAGCATCCACACAAAGAAAAATGACCACCACACAATACAACCCTTGAGATACTTAATGGCCATATCCTAAAGCGTTTCACCACGAGGTAATCAACAGTGCAAGCAGAACTTTAATTAACATTATAGCAGAACTTTAAGTTAAGGCAATTAGGTGAGAACATGAAATCAAAAGCCATAGCATGGCCTGAGATGTCAGGAAATTGTCAATCTATAAAAATGTTACATACATAAATCATTGAAGTTATGTGTTTCATAACAATTCAGTGTAAGAAGAATATTTTTCCAACAAATGGAAAATTAGATGAAGTTACATATTAATATTTGATATCCAATTTTTTATACTATGAAAAAGTTAACAAAAATTGATACTATAACTAAATGTAATATCTAAAAATAACATTTGAAAAAATACAGAAGTAGAATTTCATTCCCATGAAATTGGTGTGGATATGATATCACAATTAGAGGTAATTGAACATAATTAAAATTAAAAAGTAATTTGTTCCTTAAAAGACACCACAGATAGATGGAAATAACACATCCAAAGTGATATGTGTTAGGGAGAACAATTAATAGAATTAAAGAGCTTTTATATTTTAATGGCTAAGAGACAAATAATCTAGTTAAAAATAGCCAGATCATCTAAAAATTATACTTCTATGGGAGGTAGATAAATAACCACTAAATACCTGAAAATATGTGTACCATCATTAGTTATAGGGACATTTAAATAAAAATCACAGTCCAACAAAATTTCACATTGATTGGCAGGGTTATGATAAAATGGTAATTGCTTACAATCTTTTATTACTGGTGAGGATTTAGAATAGTACAGAATTTCAGAAAATAGTTGGAGAACACTTCAAAATGTAAAACATACAGTTATTGAAGGTCCAAGGAATTTCAATACTTGAAACACATTTACAAGAATAGAAAATGCTGTTACCTGAGTTTTTGATATTAGTCATTCTGACTGGTGTGAGGTAGAATCTCAGGGTTATTTTAATTTACATTTCCCTGATGACTAAGGATGCTGAACATTTCTTTTTTTAATTTTTTAATTTTTTTATTAGAAATTTTCTTTATTTACATGTCATATGATATCTACTTTTTCAGTTTCCCCTCTGAAAAAAAGAAAAAAAAAACAACCCAAAACACTGTTCCTCCATTCTTCTCCTGTTCACTAAACCACCCTCTCCTGCTTCCTGGCCCTGGTATTCCCCTACACTGGGGCATAGAACCTTCACAGGACCAAGGGCCTCTCCTGCCCTTGATGACCAACTAGGCCATCCTCTGCTATACATATTCTGCTGGAGCCATTAGTCCAATGAGGTGTACTCTTTGGTTGGTGGTTTAGTCCCTGGGAGCTGTGAGGGTACTAGCTAGTTCATACTGTTGTTCCATTGAACTGAGTACAGGGTCCCCAATGAAGGAGCTAGAGAAAGGACCCACGGAGCTGAAGGGCTTGGAGACCTTTAGGATGGACATTTCTTTAGGTGCTTCTTGGCCATTTGGTATTCCTCAGTTGAGGATTCTTTGTTTAGCTCTGTACTCCATTTTTAAACAGGGTAATTTGATTCTCTGATGTCTAAGTTTTTGAGTTCTTTTTATATATTGGATATTAGCCCTCTATAAGATATAGGATAAGTAAAGATCTTTTCCCAATTTGTTGGTTGACATTTTGTCCTATTGACAGTGTCCTTTGCTTTACAGAAGCTTTTCAATTTTATGAGGTCCCATTTGTCAATTCTTGATCTTAAAGCATAAGCTATTGGTGTTCTGTTCAGGAAATTTTCATATGCTCAAGGCTTTTCCCCACTCTCTTTTCTATTAGTTTTAGTGTATCTGGGGCTCAGGTGACAACAGATGCTGACAAGGTTGTGGATAAAGAAGAACACTCCTTCATTGCTGGTAGGATTGTAAGCTGCTACAATCACTCTGGAAATCAGTTTGGTGGTTCCTCAGGATATTGCACATAGTACTACCAGAGGACCCAGCTATACCACTCCTGGGCATATACCCAGAAAATGCTCCAACATGTAATAAGAACACATGCTCCACTATGTTCATAGCAGTCTTATTTAAAATAGCCCGAAACTGGAAACAACTCAGATGTCCCTCAACAGAGGAATGGATATAGAAAATGTGGTAATCTACACAATGGAGTACAACTCAGCTATTAAAGACAGTGCATTTATGAAATTCTTAGGGAAATGGATGGATCTGGAGAATGTCATCCTGAGTGAGGTAACCCAATCACAAAAGAACACACATGGTATGTACTCTCTGATAAGTGGATATTAGCCCAGAAGCTCAGAATACCCAAAATACAATCCACAAACAACAAGAAACTCAAGAAGAAGGGAGACCAAAGTGTAGATACTTTGTTCTTTGAAGGGGGAGCAAAATATTCATGGAAGGAGTTGCAGAGACAAACTATGGAGCAGAGACTGAAGGAAGGACAATCCAGAGACTGCTCCACCTGGGAATCCATCCCATATTCAAGCATCAAATCTAGATACTATTGTGGATGCCAGCAAGTGCTGGCTGACAGGAGCCTGATAAAGCTCTCTCCTGAGATGTTCTGACAGTACCGACTAATACAGAACTAGAGGCCCATAGCTATCCATTGGATTGAGCACAGGGTCTCCAATGAAGAAGCTAGATAAAGGATACAAGGAGCTGAAGGGTTTGCAGCCCTTTAGGACAAACAACAATATGAACTAACTAGTACCCTCGGAGCTCCCAGGGACTAGACTACCAACCAAAGAGTACACATGGTGGGACTCAGGGCTCCAGCAGCACATGTAGCAGAGGATGGCCTAGTCAGTCATCAATGGGAGGAGAGGACCTTGACCTGGTGAAGGTTCTATGCCCCAGTGTAGGGGAATGCCAGGGCCAGGATGCAGGAAAGGATGGATTGGTGAACAGGGGAATGGGGGAGGGAACAGGGGTTTTTTTCTCCTCAGGGGAAACTTGGAAAGAAGATATCATTTGAAATGTAAATAAAGAAAATACCTAATAAAAATTAAATTAAAAATAAAAGAATAGAAAACGCACTGACTCAAAAAGTCATACAAAAGACTACAGTAGCACTCCTTACAACATGCAACACTGAATGGAAGGGACTTACTATTCATATTTGTTTTCTTCTAGTTCTTCAGCTGGCTATCTCCTATACCAAAAAAGCATTCCCATTCTGGACCAATTCTGTACTTTTCTAGAAAAGCTTAAGGATGTCTAGTGATTGTTACTGTTAACTTAAATTTAAGTGGTAGTACTGGTTTCTGTGAGCTTTCTTACTGCCAGGGGACGGTGGGCTGGGCCTTTGCATATTTATCATCTAGCAAACAATCTTTCATAGACCTTGCCACAGGTCGACTTTTCCAAAATCAATTTTCCAACTCAATTAAGTTTTCTTCTTCTCAGGTGACTCTCGATGGTGTCAAATTGATAGTAAAAATGAACTAGACCTTCTATCCTGTGTAAATGGAACACACAAATACCTCATTGTTAAACCACAACCTTTCCTTTCTTTGTCCTCAAAGTCTCAGGTTAATATCCTACTACTAAATATTTATATAAAAATTAAGTTTCCCCTGGTTTAAAAAAATGAACACTTTAGAAATCTGAGGTCTTTCTAATAGCTGAAATTTTCCTGACTACAGGCTTCTGAAAAATTCGTAACTAATAAATGCATTTTTATGTTAAAGTTAAAGAACTAGGCATAGGAACAATTATACTTAAGCAAACCCACACTCCAGTGAATATAAGCCTTCTGGCTCATTGGTTGACATCTGGAACCCATCATGCTTTTCAGGGCAACAAATGCTTTAGTCATCTCATCTCTCCCGCTGTGCATTCACAGAACACACAGCTTTGAGGGAAATCAGTCCAGGACCTCAAGAAGGAACTAAAAGGAGACCTCCTAGGTCCCCTGCTTTTTTTTTTAAACCAAGTCTATTTATTTATTTTAAAATTATTTATTTTGGGCTGGAGAAATGGCTCAGTGGTTAAGAGGACTGGCTGCTCTTCCGGAGTCCTGAGTTCAGTTTCTAACAACCACAGGGTGGCTCACAGCCATCTGTAATGGGATCTGATGTCTTTTAGTTTACTCCCATACATAAGATAAATAAATCTAATTTTTTTTATTATTTTGAGATTATAATATAATTATATTATTTTCTTTTTCCCATTCCTCCCTCCAAGTCCCTCAGTACAACCTGCCTTGCTCTCTTTGAAATTTAAGGCTTCCTTTTACATTAATTGTTTTACACACACACACACACACACACACACACACACACACACACATGTGTACACATACATGTATATATACACATATATCATATATATTAGCCTCCATTTTATTAATATTAGAGATGAATATGTTATAAGTAAAATACCAAAATGTAATGGAAAATTTTTTTTATTAACCTTTGAGTACATAACACTATGTGATAGCATTTAGATACTATATACTATACTGTATATAGCATTTTATAGCTTAGCTCTTCTGTCATTAAGATGGATGTATATCCACTGAACAAGTCCACTTTTTCTCTCTCAGCTGCTGTACTCTGTAAATCGTCACATTCTCTATATATGGGTTTGACAGAGTTATCTTACACAAATAGAGTCATTTAGTAATATTTTGTGATTGGCTTGTTTCACATAACATATCTTCCAGGTTTATCCACAGTTTTTAAAACTGAAAAGAATGTAGTGATGATTGAGAACCATTGTGAATCAAGTAAAGTGCAGCTAGAACTTTGGATTTAGTATTATTATCTGATAGATTATAAAATGAATATTTATGTTAGCATACAAAACCATGCTTAGTCACTGCTTCTAAAAATTTCCCTCATCTTCTTTTGTTCTTATTTGTTCTCCACTCATATTTATTGGTCCCTAGTTTATTGTGATAGTTTTTGCTAAACCTGCTAAATTTATCTTGTACAATAGATGAGCATGCTTTGTAAATAAAGATAAAAAACAATAATCTATAGTTATATATGCTTAAGGAATATGTAAGACCATTCAGCTATTGAGTATTCTTGATTAACTATTTCCCAAAATTTATATTATAATTGTCATAAAATATGTTACAAATATATATACTATACCTTATGCAGTTACGCAAATTATGAAATTTAAAAGTCTTAATAAATATTTCCCTGATTATAATTATTCAAGAAATATTGTTTAGCTGTGAATGTGGACTAGTGAAAGTTTATTAACAATAAGCATATGCTATAGACATAAACCATAGAGAATGCGTAATAGAAAGTCCTTGCTCACTAAGCTATAATCTATAAGAAGAGAGAAAAGTAATCTATGAGATGCATATTATGATCGAGCAGGTCTACAGGAGCACAGCTGCTATAGTGGTTAGTTTAGAATAGGTTTTCAAAAGAAGTATGAGTGTGGAAGGATAAAGAGAAATAAGTGATGTTTGTACAATATTAATAATTTTGGATTGCAAAATATGAAAACATACTAAAACTTTCAAATAGTTTTTTAAAAGAGAAAATGAAAAATGAGGAAATAGAAACCTCTCTTGTTTTTATACTATAATTTTATATTATAAATATTATAGCTTATTACACAGTTTATACACTGAAGTGATTTGTAAAAATTGTAAAATTATTTGAGAGTAACTTACAACTATTGTCTATATGACTCATAAAAAAGTTGCTTTTTTATAATATGAGTTGCTATTTTAATATCACCTAAGTGGAAGGAGCTATAGCCACTGAAATATAATGTGCAATACCAAAATTATATGCAAGCATGAAAAAAATCCTGGGAAAAATTTGATTCTCAAACATGAGTGATCTTTTCAGCTATCAGTATAAAATTTCTATAATATTTTTAAAGTAGAGTTCATGAAGATTGTCTGACAAATGAAAGTTACACCCTCACCTTTCCTCTATATGGAGTTACATGAGTTCTAGATCGAGTGTTCTTTAAATGAGATACCTCTTCATGTTGCTGAGCGAGTGACTCAAAATATAATCTTCTGGCTTATTTTTGTTTGTGGGATCAGAACAGAAATCTGAGTAGTTTATATTCCTATTATAAATCCAGTGTCATGATTCTCCTCTAATCTTCCTGAGGGACTTATTAAAATGATATTATTTTCACAGAGACTTCTGAAATATAAGAGGCATTCCAAACATGTTTAGAAGGAAATGCCCTGAGAATTTCCTTCCACTGGGGATGAGATACTCAGAGGAAACAGCAATTAAAGCCTCATATCACATGTTGTTTAATACTTTCATTTTACCTCCTTTGAGTATTATTCTTTTTTTTTCTTTTTGAGACAGGATTTCTTTGTATAGTCCTGGCTATCCTGGAACTCACTCTGTAGACCAGGCTGGCCTTGAATTCAGAAATCCTCCTGCCTCTGCCTCCCAAGTGCTGGGATTAAAGGCATGCACCACCACGCCTGGCAAGTATAATTCTTTGAGTCTGAAAATAGTTTCAATTATTGCATTTGGAGTCAGAAACTGAAGTCTAATGGTATGATGGAGGATGACTCCATGACAACTTCCCATCTGAAAATAATCTCTGAAATACATGAGACCATTTTTCATTGCTTCCCCTTTTAATTAATGGTTAAGAAAATCAAAATGTTTTATAATCATTATCAAAGTTGTCTCTTAAATGTTCCTTTATTACTTCAAGAGTAGTAAAGTTTCATGGAAGGGGCTGGAGATGAGCATCTTGACCCTAGTAAATTTGTCAATAAGCAGAGATCGAAGAAATATAGACAAAATAAATATTGTAATTGCTTTATTTAATATATTTATTGAAGGAACAATTTTCCATAAGGGTGCAGGGAGAAAATTCTGGGACCACTATAGCAAAGAGAAGAAATGGATCCATATATATTTATATAGGGGAATGGATGATGGTGACTCCTTTCCTCACCACCTCTGTCTTTCTCTCTCTCCCTTTCTTTCTTTCTTTCTTTCTTTCTTTCTTTCTTTCTTTCTTTCTTTCTTTCTTTCTTT
>JADRCD010153969.1:0-24876 GCA_019843815.1 Montemys delectorum | reverse complement strand
CCCCCCCCCCCACCTCCACCGCTGTTCTTGAGGCCTTGTGACAACTCTGATCGCTCGTGGGGGCCCAGTCCTCCCCTCCATAATCTTCCTTGAACGCCTCTCCTCTGGTTTTCCAGTTCCTATCTCAGATGGCTGCTGCTTTTCCCACACCAAAGACATTACCTTCGCCACCCCCACCTCACATTCTTGGACTCCCTGTGGCGTATGCCCCAGTATCCTTGTGATATCCCTGTTGAATTGGTAGGGTTCTAGCCTGGAATTGAGCCAGATTTTGTCGTTTTCCCTGCTTAGGGCGTGGAGAGCGATCTTTTAAGAACGACTTTAAAGGAGTGGGGGAGGGATATGCCCCTTATGAATCCTCTTCCCCTATGCGAGCAAGCCAAGATCCTAGGTAAATGGTGGTGGGCTAAAGCCCTGGTTTTAGTAGGTGAATCGCTCTGTGGGAAAGTTTCAACTGCTGGGAAAGCCCCTTCTATGCTAATTTATTCTATAGGGCGCCTTTGCCTTTTTCATTCTTAGGAATAAGGGATCTTTCTCCTATATACTGATGCTGCAGCCTGCCCTGCTGGTCTGGGTCAGGGGTGCGTGTATGACCTGCATTTTCTGCTTTCTCATGTTACTGGTGTAACGTGTTCACCAGCCACTCATTTCTTGCCCAGAGCTCTGGCTCTGGGTTTTGTCTATACCTGAATTCCTTTTACCAATTGTTCCTGTGCTCAGAATACTTAAAAAGATTCAGGTTCTCTAATTTCCTCCATACCTTGACTAAATTGTTTTTAGATGATATATTTGTGACCAAGGTCATGTTTACATTACTTCCTTGGGTATATGTTAAATACCTATACTTTTGATTGGGGAGGATGCAGATAGAGGAAGTTCCAGGAGGAGTTTTGTGTGCAGCATATTGAGAGGAAAATGTTTTGATGGTTGATTTTATATTAATAATGGTTTAGGTCTCTAGGAGGAAAGCTGTAAGAGGTAATTTTAGATGTGTGCAATCTGACCTAGGACTAAAGCAGAGAATACTGACATAATTAGAGATTTCTGAGTTTGGAGGACACAGGAATTTCTCTTCCTTGGATTTCTTCCAGTTTTCTCAGGAGGATCATTAGCTCTCTGGTCAAAATTTGTGGCCTGTTGTGGGATTAGAGGCTTTAAGGTTATTTAGATTGTCATGTATAGAATATTGAATTATGTTCTTTGGTAGGACAGGACCCAAGGCTCTTGTTCTAGCTGTAAATTTAAATTTGATTGCTGAATGTGTGGGAAATTGGCCTTTTAAAAACTAAAACTTAATGCTTACACCCAAATTGCTGGTTTAATTAAAACGAATATTTGGCATTTGGTGTATGTTGATTTTCTAATCAAAGATCTCGATTTAAAACAGTGACCTTAGGGTTGTTTCTTTCTAAAAACATAATTCCAACCCTTCCAGCATGGAGCACTTGTCAAAAAAAAAAAAAAGAAAGAAAAGAAAAGTGTGTTAAGAAGTGGGGGTGGGGTAAAGAAAAGGTTGCTCCTGGGTTGGATCACAGGAGTGAGTATACAAGGCGGCAGCAGCTGCTGGCTCTGGAGCTCTGGTTGCTACGTGAGAAGCTTGAGTAGTGCTGGCTGCTGTCTCCAGGGAAGGACAGCAGTGCAGCGTCCATTAATGCTGCTGGCTGCAGGGAACTGCACTTAGTGATGGCTGCCCAGGCTGGGAGGAAACCTTGCTTGCTTTCCTGGGAAATTTGTACTGCTGAGCTGGTTTGCTTTTTGCTAGTGAAGAGACCAGAATTAGCAATTCATAACTGTATCCATTTATGGATATCAGCATCTAAAAACTGGATCAAAGTTAAAGACTTGGGTTTTTTGTTTGGGGAGGGGTTGGCAGCTTTTTGTTACTATCTGAGGTTTTACCCTTAACCAGACTTACAGTTCATTAGTGTTTTGATCTTTTTTAACCCCTTAAAAGACTAAAATAGTAATGTAAAGATTTTTCTGAGAACAAGAACAGAGTGAGGAGGATCTTTGTTTTGTTTTTCTAATGCAAGTGACATGTTTTCCTCCATCTTTTAATTGCTTGAGTCATTTCAGATTTGTATTTGTCTCTCCATATTAGGGCATATTTACCTTCATGAATAGATTGATGTTCTGTGAAACATCTTACTGTAATTGGATGTCTAAACTAAAAAGAGCTGCTTTTGGATTAATGCTTATTTTGTTCTTAATTTCTAAATCTGTAGACCTCTCCAGATTAGATATAACTACTGATATCTGACCTATAAATTAGATTAATTGTGTATGTGTTGGATTATAGGCTTTCCACCAAACAAAGATGTGTTTTGGCAGTAATCCATCAGAAACACAGAAGGAATATTCAGAAATTGAATAAGTTGAGATCAAAATACTAAGAAGGCAGCAGAGTCCATTCTAAGTCCACCTTACCCCTAACCAAACAGAACCAGGGTGATCTTTGATTAAGCCTTTTTAAGTAGTTTGTTTAGTAAGGAATATTTGAAACTGAACCATCACCCAGGCATGTGCAACACATAAAATCATAGGTTTTTTTTTTCCTTCCTAAGATTATTACTGCAAGCAATACCTTTTCTTTCAGGATTCTGTTGTTCAGTTTTGTACAAATGTATTTAGATGCCATAAGCATTTACAATTTGTAGTAATGGCTCTAGAATTTGTAGTAAAAAACAAAGAAACATTGGAGAGTATTTTGAATTCACAGATGTGGTTCATATTGTTTTTCCAGTGCTAAAAGACAAGTCCATAAAACAAAACTCTCTTAATGATTGTTTTAGATGGTTATAGTAATATTTTTGTTACATAGATAAGGTGCTGCATCCATTGGTATGATTTCACTCATACTGACTGATAATATTACAGTTCAAGATATTTGCAGTTAAGGAGCAGGTGTTTTGAGCTTAATTATAATATACAAGTTTCCTTAGAAAATAATGACTACCACTTTTATTTCCTGTTTTTTTTGGATCTGATTGTGGTCTCACAGTAATCTTGGGAAGATCAAGAGGCTTTTTAGAAGGATTACTTGAACTGGCACGCTTAAAAATGCCTACATCTTTTGATACTGCTTAGTATCTAGGAGCTTGCATACTTTCTAAAATTATTCTGATCCTTTTGACGAAGATGGAACTTTGAAACATGAGGCAATAGCAGTCAGTAATTATTGAGTATATATCTACAATAAATTAGATAAGTAAAATAAAATTGTATTACAACTTTTAGCTAAACTCTAGTGATTTGTCAGTTTAATTTGAAATTAGGAGGCCTGGCTAGTGGTGAACTTAGACTGGAAAATATGTGTAATAGTTGAACTGGTAGTCTTTTTTTTTTTTTTTTTTTTTTTTTTTAAACTGGTAGTCATTTATAATTTGATTTAAAGTATCCTTTTAGATAGACTTAGAATAGTAATGCACCTATCAGATGGATTGGTAGTAAGGACTCTGGACCCCAGAGATTCTAACCCATCTAGTAAATGGCAAGACCTTCACTTGGTATTGTGATTTGTTTCTCTAGTGGCTGGAATTCAGGGAAGTTGCAAAAGGTAGAAGAAATACCCTTTCACTTATCTATACGTACTTTGTTAAATCATGTAACTTTAGTGAAATTGTCCTATATTAAGTATAAACTGGGTAGAGATGCCAGTAATCCTGAAAGAGTTGATTCTGTTAGAAAGCATCCCTTGGATGAGTTCTTACTCAGTACTTGAAGAAGGGAATTGTGAGGTACACTAAAGAGACAGTGAAACTAAATACAGTCTGTATGTTTTTCTTTTGAGTAAGGATTCTGAAACCCCAACCCCTTCCTTCCCTTACTGTTTCCTTTTTTTTTTTTTCCAGAATATCTAGGGCAATGCCTGAATGTAAATTTCCATAAAGTATCTCTGGTGTCAGGAAAATGAAATTTTTTTTTTTGGCTTTTTTGAATCATTGGTATTTTCAAAACCCTAAGAGTATTGTATTGGTCAGTTTTGTTTGATGTATGGTGTGTGAGTGTGTGTCTGTCTGTCTGTTACTTCTGTGTCTCTTTCTTATAGTATGAGGCTTCCTAGAGTTTTCATGGCACATTAAAGTGATAATAATACATGAATACACCAGAGATGAGGAAACCTTTTAGCCTTAATGTTAGGAATTACAACATAAAACAACAACAACAAAAAAATAAGTGGCTATATAATTCTTATTCTGGCTAGGGAATCAAGTTTTTGATTTATACTACGGATTCAAGGGGAAATGCCAGTTCCTTGCTGCTCTATTTGAGAACTAGGTAGATGTATGGGAGGAGCCACAGACCTGCAGCAGGATTTGGTGTGAGTAGAAAAGGAAGATTTTTGTTTGAAATCGCCAGCTGCTTATGTCAGACTGACTCCCTTATTATGCCTCCAGTAGGCCTGTCAATATGGTCAAACAGCTAGATAAGTGCGGGGCAGGACAAAGGGCTCTTTGCACAGCAGGGAAGCAGTGTTGGTGGGGGAGGGGCCGGAGGTAGGAAAGACAAGAGATTTTTTCCCCCCCAGGAGATTATTCACTTTGGTTTACAATTAAAGAAACTGTTTTTAGTTCTCACTTAAGCCTTGAATTTATGCCAAGCACATACTTTTAAGCCCAAATTTCATACATTCTAGAAATCTGAAAGAACCTGTCCTATTTTCCAAGGGGAGTGGGGAGACCCTAAAGCTTTGTATGGATTAAAGTGAGTTCCATGTTCCCTGTCCTTCTAAGTGTAAGTTGCCTCCTTAGTGGACCAGGTCTTAGAGCATCTAGATTTTAGTAAAGATTGAAAAGACCTCGTCTGTGTGAATTAAATTTGTATTTCAGTATATGCAGTATGTTTAGTTGGGTTTAGATTCGACAAGGTGTACTGTTTTCCTTTCTGCAATAATTGCACATTGTAACTTTGGTTTTATTTTAGTAAGACGAAATGCACAGTCCAATATTTACATGTTTGATCATTATCATGTAAAATGTGTACTGAAAAAGGATTTTTATAACAGGGCCTTTTAGCTCACATCTGTATGCTCTGTACTCAGGAAACTGAATAAAGAGGCTGAGCCAAAGACTGATGCCAACCAAGCTATAGAATAAGACTCTTGTATCAAAAACAAACAAACAAACAGAAAACCCCCCAACCACCTCCCCCTCAAAACCTCAACCACCCCTGCTCCATACCCACACACAAGGAGAACTTACCTTATTGTTTCAGTCTTTCTCCTACTTACTACAGAATCTGATACGATCTTGAGATTACTACTTGTCCACATCTTTTAGTTTAGGCTTAATCCTATTAGTTTGTGCTTAGCTCTCAGCAAAAAGGTGATTGCATCTAGCTCATTACTTAATGATATTTATGGTGTTAGAGGTGTGTAAGTTGTATCTCTTTTAGGCAAAACATGAGAGATATTGCCAAAATTAGATTCCCGGTGAAGGTGTCATTAAAATGTTAAGAATCTGTCCAGAATCACTTCATTTACTTTTAAAGTAAATGTCAAATGTTACATGTATACTAATTCTTTTTAAAGTTAAATTCACAAATTAGACAGTAGTTATTTAGATTACAAAAGATTATTCCTTATAAAGTAGTATGACAGCTCATTTCCATGAATGTTTTGTTTTAAGAGAATTAATTTTTAGAAATCCTTGAACTGTTTTTCCAAGAGCACATCTGTTGCTTGAATGAGTAGAGAGCTGGAATGCTGATTACTTTTTATGGATTAGCAAAGAAGACATTGTTATAAACTAACATAAGCAGAATGCTGTATGTAACGTACATTGATCAAGTTTTTGTTGTTTTGTTTTGCATCATTTCTCTCTTGTAAAAAGTACAGCATGTTGCCCATGTAACATTTTAAGTATGGCAGGCAGTCTTGGCAGTTACAATACAGAGAATATTTTGATCTGAAAAAAAAAAGTTGGTAGAAGGCAGTTGGTAAGGTATTTGTAAAAAAAAAGTACTTGAGTTCAGTCTCCCAAATCCACATAAAATTGTGCGTGATGGGTAATGGATGCTTGTAATCCCAGCCCTGGGCAGGCCGAGATGCCCCAGGTCTCTGGGGTTTACTCACTGGTCAGCCTGGCCAGTTTAGGCCAGTAAGAGACCCTGTCACAGAGTTGTGGGGAAAGACTGCCTGAAAGATGAAATGAGGTTGTCCTCTGGCCTGAATATGCATACCCATGTGCACACATGCCCAAACAAGAAAGTAAATTTGTGTTACTATCACTGCTGGGAAAAGTTTCTCATCAGCAAAATAGCAACAATTTTAGTATGAACTCTAGTAAGGTATATTAAACATTTCTATAAAAATTTAGATGTTCTTTTCTTCTTTTTACAGTCTGTTAACATGGGTTATTCCCATAGATTTGTGGGGACTAAAAGGAAACTAGCTTTTCTAGCCTCAGTCTCTCTACCAAATATCTATTACTAGCGTTAGGGTTCCCTTCCAAAATATTAGAAATACGGCTTTTATTGCTTCTGTTGACTGAATTAAACTAGAGTCCTAAAACAGATCCTGACAAAAGAAAGTAGGAGACTACAGCTTGATTCCAGTAATATTTATAACTTGTGGCTTCCCAAATAGCTAATTTTAATTTTCTAAGACCGAGGCAGCAGTAGGCCAGCGTGGAGGTGAAGCATACACAGCACCTCTTCTTTCTGTGCAGCTGCTCACCTTACTTCCTGCTATTATTATCCCACTACGCCTCTTCCCAGCAAAAAAAGAAACTAGGACAAAGGGGGAAATTGAATGGGCTACTGTAGTTTATATATTATGGTAGGTTGTGGATTTGTCTAGGGACAAATAACTTATGTCCTCCACTCTTGGTATACTGTTTTAGATTCTGAGCTTGCAGAAAGGTTTTTAAAGCATGTAATTTCATTGGCTGTTTATAGTTATTACCACTACCAGATGCCACAGTGTTATAAGGTGAAATCTATTCTGTATTTGTAGTTTATATTGGAGATTACCAGTGTTTGCAGCTTGGGTCTATGACTAGAATTAAGATTTTAACATTAACCCTTTTTATATCTATAGACCTCTAACAATTAAATAGCTGTTTGAATATGAAAATTTCATGCCTGAATTGTTTTAAGCCTTCTTTTCCAACACTACTCAAAATGAAATTTTTAATTTTTGCCATTTTTGTTGTATTCTGGTGCTCAGATATTCTCCCTCTTCACTCCTGAAATGTGGAGACTTTGACCCCCCAATAATTCATATGGTGCATGTGTGCTGCTGTTATAGTAAGAGTGGAAACTTTGTAATTATGATCTGGTTAGGATTTTTTAGGATTGTGCTCATATCAGTCCACAGGGACTTCATTATTTATGTTTATATTTATTGTTGATATGTATTAGGAAGTTGTTTTCTCTCCCAATGTATATAACTTTTTTAAAATTATTATTCTCTTGTTCTGATTTTTATCCCATATACTAAAAAATTGTATTTCCTATCACCAGCCATAGCGTATAGTTTTATGCCTTCATGGCTTCTGCAAAGGAGTGCAATGCAATCTGCAGCTAACAATCAACTGAACACTCTCAGTATCCAAGCAAGGTTTCAAGAACCTTGAAGGATGTATTAGCAATTAGTTTTCCTCTGCATTTATTTGTATTACTTTTTTTTTTCATTTATTTTTTTCTTTTTGCTATGGACTGTTGAGAATTGGCTTGGTTTTAGGGGGGGAAATAGTTATATTTATTTTATGAAAAATGTAGTTATTTGAGATAGACTCAGAGTGCTTTTTTGTGGTTTTTGAGTCTTGAATCCAAGACCTTGCATGTATTGGCAAGTGATAGATATGGATAAAGATATGAGCCCAGAAGGATACTTAAAACAACAACTTAAATTTTATTCTGAAGACAAGTATTTAACCTCCTAACACAGAACAGAGATAGGTTTTTGAGGCAGTGAAATTGACTACACGGGGTGAGTGTAACATTAAATTGCTGTATGAACACGTAAATTTTATTTTTTCAGTTCTGTGGCACAAATGACTACAACCATGGAAATAGGTGTGTTTCTGTGCCCACGGCCTGAAAAGTGTTAGCTAGAGTTTGTTTTTTTTTGTTTGTTTGTTTGTTTTTTATTGTTTTGTTTTTTAAGAACAGATCTGGAAAAAAATGTAGGAGCAAGTCTAAAATTGAAATCTCTTTTAAAATAGTTGTGTTCTTTCTAGACAGATTTATTTATACCAAATAGAACTTTTAATTCATAACCCAGCAAAAGTACAAAACAAAGTCAGGTAGGTCAAAGAACATTTTAAGATGAAGCGAAAAATATATGAAATTGTTAGGACATTTGTGTTTGGGGTACTTTTATTGAAAGAGTGTCTATGTTTAAAAATCTTTAAAACAAAATCTTCACAGTTTAAACAATCACTTTATTGACTGCACAGTAAATAAGCAGAAATACCAAAGAATCAAAACAAGTAAACATTGCTAACATCAGGCATATTGCTCAGAAGTTAGTATTGCTATATAACAGTTAGAACAAATAAATAAGAAAGCTAACTCCAAGGCACTTTTACTTTGGGATCTTGGGCTTAATTGACTTAAGCCAGATGTTTTTATTTTACTCATATACTTGATGATTAGGTCATTAAAATGAGTCAGTTCATGAGTAAAAATCATCTAGTTTTTTTTGTTTGTTTGTTGGTTTTTGTTTTTGGAAACATGGCTGTGGATTGGTGTAACTTTCCTCTTGCAGTTTATTATGAACTGTTAGTATGAAAAGGAATGGCTGGAAATTTGCATAGTATACAAAGCAACAAGAAGTAGGCATACTCTACTTTATAAAATAGCAGTATGGGAGCTGGACAGCTCAGGATTAAGAGCACTTCCTGGTCTGCTGTAGTGGTCTTCTGCAGTAGGGTCCTAGTGCTCTGTGACTCTTTAGTACAGTTCCTTATGTGCTGACCCACCAACCATAAAGTTATTTTCACTGCTACTTCATAACTGTAATTTTGCTACTGTTATGGATTATAAATATCAGTGTTTTCTGATAGGCTTAGGCTACCTGAGGGAGGCACAACCCACATGTTGGGAACCACTGTATAGAGGATTCAAGTTTGGCTCCTAGCACACTCAAACTTAAGGGGAGCTGATGGTCTCTACTGGTCTCCACAGGAACCACATGCATATGCATAGTATTTTAAAACAAATCTGATACAAAGTTGCAATGTGCTAAACAAGAGAGGTGAAAAGTAATTTTTTTTGTAGAATGAGTTAGTTTTCCCTAAATGTGCAATAGTGGTAATGCATTTCTGTTGCAGGTAATTGTTTTGTCTGCATCTGTGTTTGTGCACTGTGATTATGCATGATAACCTGTAGACGCCAGACAAAGGTATTGCATTTACAGATGGTTGTAAGTCACTATGCGAGTTCTAGGAAATGAACTCTGGTCCTCTCCAGCACCTCAGCTGGTTATCTTTTTTGAGAACAATGAGGGGAAAGGCAAGTGTTCTAGCTCTAGGCCCTAGATCCAAAATAATTTTCTTAATTTTTTATGAGGAAGGGCCATGCCACATCTTAGTTTCCCTAGAACAGACCATCAACTGTGGAGGAAACTCTTAGTCTAATTAGCAAACCAGTTTTCTTTGTAGAGATCTGATTCTGTGCTTTGTTTGTCTGTTGGTCTCTTATTCTCCCCTGTAAGCAATTTTTAGAATGTATTTTCCTTTCATTAATAGTATGGCAAGAAGTAGCTAGAGATTAGATTAGATTAGGAAAAATGTATTTCCTTTGGACTTTATAAAATTGTTAGTTTAAAATGCCCTATTTAGGGCGGGCCATGGTGATAAAAGGCTAGTCACAGCATTTGAGAGGCAGCAGCAGGTAGAAGGGCCTAGCATACACCAGGCCCTAGATTCTACCACACCCTACTCAAATTCACTTGGTTAAGTTAAGGGCCATAATGGGACTGGAGAAATGGCTCAGCAGTTAAGAGCACTTGCTGCTTTTATAGAGGATCCAGGTTGGGAGGGGGGGGTGTCTCAGCATCCAGAAAGCAGCTCACAACCCTGTGTAACTCCAGTTCCAGGGAATCTGATACCCTCTTCTGGCTTCCACAGTCACCAGGCACACCTATGGTTCTGGTACATACATACAGGCATACATACAGGCAGAACACCCCATGTAGAGGTTAAAAATAACTTTTTTAGGTAAGGACAGTACATTGTGCTTGATTAGTTTGAGTCGATAGGTTTTACCTCCCTTTCTTTTGTGTGGTGTGTATATTTTTTTAAATGCTGTTTTATAGAGTTCTAATTTTTGGATTTAAAGGCTAGTTTGTCATTAATACATTTTACTGTGAGATAGCCTTATACCTACATTTCATATGAATTAGTGATGAGGTAGATTGCAGGGATACTTTATAATGGTAGTATGTACTTTGTTGAGTTTCATAGTATTTGCCTATTATGATATTAAACAACTGTTGATACTTGTGGCCTAGATCTACCATCCTCACACTATAAGGTGTTTAAACTTGAGTTCCCAAAGAATTAGTGTTTGAGTGGTTCTCTGCACTAAGATTTAGTACTTGAAGTTAAAACCAGAATAATTCTGGATTGATGATGGCTTAGTGATCCAGAACATATGCTGCTCTTCCAGAGAAAGAGTTCAGTTTCAGACACTCATGTAGATAGTTCACAAATGCCTTCATCTAGCCTCCTTGGGCCTGCACACCTGTACACATAAAAGAGATAAATCCTTAAAGTTTTTAATTACTAGTAAGATTTTTTAAGAAAGACTTATTTATTACATATACAGCATTCTGCTTGCATGTATGCCTGCAGGCCAGAAGAGGGCATCAGATCTCATTATAGATAGTTAATGAGCCACCATGTGGTTTCTGGGAATTGAACTCAGGACCTCTGGAAGAGCAGCCAGCACTCTTAACCTCTGAGCCATCTTTCCAACCCACTAATAAAGTTTTTAAAAACAAGGAATATTGTTGACATGCCTGTTTGTTTGCTTTTTTGAGACAAGGTTTCTCTGTGTAGCCCTGGCTGTCCTGGAACTCACTCTGTAGACTAGGTTAGCACCTAGTTTACAGAGATCTGCCTGCCTCTGCCTCTTGAGTACTGGTTTAAAAGGCTTTCACAACCATCACCCAGCTTAAATGAGGTTTTTAATGAACAATGACTTTCTATTTTTTAAATTACATTATTTTACATTTTTTTGCAAATCTCTTTTGTATCTTAATAAAAGACACCTGTTTTTTCAATGCTTCTTTAATTTTCACAATAAGCTGAAAACAGGATATCCATATCCTCATGGACATACAGTCAGAAAAGCGGAAACTCAAGGTGCCCCTTGAGGGAGTCCAGCAGTGAAGTATTACTATTTTGTTTCATGGGTTTGAATATGTTTAATGTGTTAGCGTTCTGCTGTTAGTATTTTTGACATCCAGGTTATACTGCCTTTAGCTGTTGGCTAAACAAATCCTTTAAATTCATCTTAGTAGCTTCCTTACTTGTTTCATTGCTCTCTAGTTCTAGTGTTCTAGTATGACCCAATATTTTAGGATCATTTTTACCATTTTTCATCCCAAACAGTTGCTGGGTTTTGTAGGTGTGCATGTGTGGAGTGGGGGTGTTTCGTTTTCCTTTTGTGACAGGGTCTTGGTCACAGGCTTGCCTAGAACCTCAGGTCTTCCTTTCTACTTTGGTTGTCTCACAGTCTTAGTTTGTTTTAATGGTAAATGATCTTAGAGACAAGGAATGTTCATTGTTCTTTAACTGATGCTGTTTCTAGATCTTTTAAATAAACAAAGCTTTAAAAATAATTTATTTTTAAAACACCTAGCCACTGGTATTTCAAATTTAGTACCACGTAGTTAATGTAAACTGATCTTTTTTTCTGTGTACAACTCCCAATTTCCAGTGACACCAACATATTTCTTCACTTTTTTTTTTGCCACAGTATACTTGAAACAGTTTTAGATTAGTAGAATAATATGATTACTAAAAGTTGAATGGTTTGTTTTATTCTGTTTACTTGTTTTCTTTAAAGCCTATCCCTTCAAACATAATCAACTAAATTACAGCATTTTAAAAATTTTTGAAGTGTTCTCTGTGATTATGCCACCAGCTTGATACTTAGTGAACTTAATTTTTATTTCACTTCCAAATTTTTCAGGGATTACCTTTTGCTTGGCAAGTAAATGAAAATATTTTTCTAGTTATGTAAAATATAGAAGGGTAAGTATGATCAAAAAATATCCTGCTTCTAGCACTAAGGACTTCATCCCTGTCCTCTTTCTGTCACACACTTAGACTTCACCTATTCTTTATAAACATCAGAGTATTTTTTTGCATTTACATTTGCTTATGGAGAGGCATGCCTGAAGTCAGAAGTTAACTCGTGAGTTAGTTTTCTTTGCCATATGTATTCTGGGGATCAAATGTGAGCCATCTTGCTAGCTCACGATGGTATTCTCTTGGGATATTTCTGTTTTAAGTGTCTAAGAAGTTAGATCGTTTTTATGCCATAAAAGCAGTGGCATAGAGTTTCTTAGAAACCAGAATTTCTTGACTTAGTATAACTTATTTGGGGTAGAAATCTGCCTTTTTCTTCTAAAAATATTTTTTGAAATGCTAGGTCGTGTTTGTTCCTGGTAGACATTGCTGCTGCAATAGCTCCTCAGCAGACATTTCTTGAATGTTTATAAAAAGTATCTTTTTACTTCACTTCAGTTTCAGATGAATTCAGATGTTTTAAAAATCAGTTAAATGTTTTATTATTGCTAAGTGTGATATCCTAAGAGTCATGGTTTCACGTTTTAGCACTATCAAGTTGTAATAAGTAGACTAACGTTATTAAACATTATTAAACTCACAACAGGTGAGTTGGTGAGGAAATAGTGATTACAAGAATGTGAAGTTTCTAAAAAGAGAAAAATGAGGGATGTGAGAAGAATATACCGAATATACAGTGTATATTTGTACACACAAATTTAAATTAGAAAGGAAATAGGTACACTTTGAGTTGTCCCCACTTCAGCAGATACAAAAAGAGATGGGAGCTCTGAAATTGGATAGACCTTTATTCATGTTCTGGTTGTGCTTCTGTTAATGTGTGTGCAAGTAAAATAACAAGTTCAAGTACTTGAAGGTAAGAAGGTGGTGCAGGATCCTCCTAGAGGTGGAATTAGGCATTTTTGAGCAACCTAACATTTGTGCTGGGAATTGAACTTAGTTCTTTTGCAAGAGCAGTATGCACTCTATATTAACTGCTGAGCCATCTCTTCAGACCCAGATTCTTGTTTGTTTGTTTGTTTCGAAACAGGACTTCTCTGTGTAGCCCTGGCTGTCCTGAAACTCAGAGACCCACCTGCCTCTTTCTCCCAAGAGCTGGGACTAAAGGCATGCACCACCACTGCCCAGCCTGATTCTAACTTTTTAATTCAAGTGTCTTGGCAAGTTTAATTTGCCCTAATAGAAATAGTACCTTCCTCATAGGATTGTTATTATAAATGTTGCATGGAAATGGAGTATAGAAAAACTTGCTGCTACAGAATAATCAGTAAATGGTAGCTTTTATTTGAAAGTTGGTATTCCTGCTATGAGTATCTAGTTTTTAAACTCCAAATCAACCTTACTTAGGATTATGTTTATATGTTGTAAATAGTGCCTGATTTACATTATTCCATTGATTATATATAGAAAATAACTAATTGTTAAAGGAAAAAAAGGAGTAATTGGTACTTAGCTGAAATTTAAAGCTTCTGAGAGATTTGGGTGGAATTCAAACCTAGGGCTTTGCCTGCACTTAGCAGTTGTTTCGCCACAGAGCTACATCCCCAGTCCCTTTTCCTTTAAGTTAAAAGTCTTTGTAACCCAGGTTGACCTTGAACTTGTGAATCTGCCTGCCTCCAATTCCTAAGTTTCACTGCATGTTTTCATCATCATACTAGGCAGGTCTCTCATTTTATAAATATGCCAGTGTTTACTCCAGAAATGTAATCAGCAGATTAAAAATTCTTGCCATGCATGCCCAACTAGAGTTCAGTCCCTAGATCTTACTTAAAGTTGGTAGGAGAGCTCCAGCTCCCAAAAGATTTCCTCTGGGGTCTAGAGAGATGGCTCAGCAATAAAGAATATTGTCTTGTTCTTCCAGAGGTTCTGAGTTCAATTCCCAGCAACTACATGGTGGCACACAACCATCTGTAATGGGATTTGATGCCCACTTCTGGTGTGTCTGAAGACAGCTATTATTTATATATATGGTGAAGTATTGCTTATGGAATGATAGGTTATCTGGGATTTGCTTTGGAATGGAAATCAGTTGTAGGATTTGTTGGAACTGGATAATGACTAGGTGAACTAAAGTTATTTCAGTTTTGTGCCTATTTAAAAATCTTCCTTAAAACATTTTAAATTTAAAGTAGAAGTATTTATAGAGTTGACCATAGTGGGACCTGCTCAAGCAGACTATAATAACAGAACCAGGGGTATACCTGTAATCTGAATACTTGTTGGTGTAGGTAAGACAGAAAGACTGTTTAGAGTTGGAAGACAGCCGGGGCTTCAGAATAAGGTCCAATCTCAAGATAAAAGCCAATAAAACTCCCAAACAGAACCTGGTGTTTTGGTTTCTCCCTGTTGTTTACTATATGTACTATGAGCCAAGTTCATCTCCTGGCCATCACATATTTCCAGTTACAACAAAATGGAGTGGCTCAATAAAAGAATATAGTGGCCTATATAGAGTAGGGATTTTTTGTTTGTTTGTTTTTCTGGTTTTGTTTTGAGACAGGGTAGTCTTGGCTGCCCTGGAACTTCCTTTATAGACCAGACTGAGATATATCACAATTTATAAGATTTTAAAGAAGTCTACAAAGTTTGGAAAGCCTTCTTGACTGGAAGATTGAGGAAGTAAATTTGTTAATTATTAATAATATTTTCAGTATATACTAGATCTTTGAGTTGGCTGAATTTTTGGTGAAGCATCTCATAAATATCAGATCCATGCCAAATACTGAAGACTTATCAAAGAAAACTGACCTGGTACGTAAATAAGCCTGCTTATTACTCAAGCATTAGCATCATTACTGACATGGAACAAAACTGTCCATTCCTCACCTTCACTTGAAACGGTTGCCTTAGAAGAAGAAAAGGAGTTCCTTGTTTGTTTTCCTTTTTTGCCCCTATTCTATTCCTTTTTATATTGGAAAACTGTATACCAAAATTTGTAAGGTGTTAAGTTCTTAGAACCATGCACTAAAGGTAGATTATAAACAGATTTAATTAGAATGACCACACAGCTAAATAATATATGGTATGTCAAATCTGTTGATTTCAAGATCTTTTCATTATACCATGTCATTCTCCTGATTTCCGGAAAGTTTGACTGTACTGATAAAATCTGCACTTTCTTTCATTTGTTTTTGATTTTGGTTTTTTTGATTTTTTTTCCTTCAGGTTCCTTTGTCAGAGAGGAAATAAATGGGAAGTTATTGAGAGCTATCCCTTCTAGTGATTGCAAATTCTTATTTCCTTGGTAATATCTATATACTATAAGTCACTTTTGAGCATCCTTTTTTCCAGGCTGGTTGCAGTTCAAGAAAAGGGTGTATAGAGCAAAAACATGAGTTTCTGGATACTTTAGTTTTGGTTTTTTTTTTTTTTTTTTTTTTTTGGAAAAGTTGTATGATCTTTATCAGGTTATTATGGATATTAATGACCACTCCTTAATAGCACCTGGTTTTTCATTATTCCATTGATTATATGAAAAGTATAAGATACCCTAGAATTTGTTTCTTAAGAAAACAACATATACCAGATTCAGCTAATTTTTTTGGTCTGAAAAGGGTAACAAACTTTTATGAAGCCCACCTATGAAGCAGTTCTTGTCTGAGTAAAGAAATGATTTGTAAATTCAGTTCTTGTTTTTGAGAATTCAGATAAGTGCTAATAGGCACTGGAGCCAGCTTAGTTTTATTTGTATATCACTCCATTTGCTCTTTATAAGCTTTTTAAAAAATACTTTTTAGGATGAGTAACGGGTCTGAAAGTCACAAAAGAGTTCCTAAGTTTGAATTTTAGAAGAATAAGGAATGGTCACAGACCCTTAACATTTACCTTTCTTTGCCTTTTCTGTTTTGTGAGTATATTTAAAATGGAGCAAGTTGATAGCCAAAGTAAGGACCATCTATTGTCTATTTTGAGCAGTTGACTAAAGCAAGATCAGCAGGAATTTGTGAGTGCATATACTCAAGTATATGTATACTCAAGTAAAATGTATTATGTTTAAAAGCTGGTTAAAAAAAAAAAAGCTAGTTAACAAATATCCAGTAATTAGCTAAAGTTTGAATATCGGTACTAAAACAAATGGAAAGCCAGTATGTTTGTTTCTTCTAAGAGTTGGAATTTGTAATTTGAAAATCAATTTTGAAAATTAGAAATCCTAAATTTATAGATGAGCCATATTAATTTTATCACTATTAGTTGCAAGTGGTAATTAACCAGGGTATACATTGCTAGTGGTCTGTAAGGATAGAAAATAAAGAATCTTATTCTTGGTTTCCATTGTTTAGTTTTGGAATGTTTTTCTATTTAGTAGTAATAATTTTTGCATTTTTGTTTGTTTGATACAGGCTATCACTGTGTATCCCTGGCTGTCCTGGAACTCTTATGTAGACCAGACCAGCCTCAGCCTCACACTCGCAGGCATCTGATTGCCTCTGCCTTCTTCTGAAGTTTGATATCAAAGATGGTGTGTGTCACCACACTGGCTAATTTTTGTACTTTAAAAGATTTTGGTTTGTTTCTTTTTGTTTTGTCCTCAGAAAAACTGGAATCTTCTGTGTTTTAGTTGTTAATGTTGGTTTATAAGAGATCTGTTGAAATCTGGAGTATGGACTTTTTTGCTGTTATTGGGTGGGAGAATGTGTGTTTGTGCTCTGTGCATATGAATCTGGCTCCCCTGTGGAGATCAGAAGACAACTTGCTGGAGTTGGTTCTCTTCCACTAGGTAGGTCCTGGGAATTCAACTCTAATCATCATACTTTCAGCAAGTGTCTTTACTCACTGGCTCTGGGACATGGACTTTTTTAAAATGAATTTTTAGCCTGTGTTGTGGTATAGGTCCTACACTTGGGAGGTGATGATGGCAGGGCAACCAAGATTTGAGGGTCATTTTTACATCAATTGCAAACCAGTGGCAAAACACTCCTTTAGAAATATTTGCTGAAGAACTATTCAAAAATAGAAGGTATTTTAAGGAAAAGAAAATAGCTTGGAAATTCTAAAATAGTTTGTGTTTTACTTCATTCAGTGAACTCCATCTTTGTTTTAGGCTGTGGCCAGAAAAACAAGAAATGGTTCAGGATACAATACAGTAACTACAAAAAATGTTAAATGGTATGTGGTAGTGGTTATATTTCTTTAGGAATTCAGTAAAATTATTATTTTATCAGTGTCCTGAAGCTAAATAAATTTTCAGGTAAGTATTGAGACAAACGTTTTATTCCAAATACAGTGACTGTTCAAACTAGAACATGTCATGTCAAAGTTTTTCATGTCAAGGTCTTCTGTAAAAAATATTTGCCTATAATCTAAAGATTTTTGCTGTAATAGGGACTTGATCTCAGCCCAAACCACTAGTTAGCTAATCCCATTCATCCTCACGGTCTTCTAGAGAGGTATGTTCTCCACCCCAAAGACTGCATTTTTGTCAATAACTTACAGTGCGAATAATATAAGTGAGTTTTGGCGAAGGCAAGGTTTTTCTTGATGTTTATCCTGTTTTTTTTTTTTTTTTTTTCTTTTTCTTGGGATAGCCATTACTCTCCATTACTGTTAGTTTTTAAATAATCAAGTATTCTAAGGTTAGTTTCATTGCCTACAGTTACGAGGTTTACTTGGGTAATGGATGGTGTAGTATTGTTTTCACTGTGGTGTTTATGGCCTGTTTTCTGACAACTAGACTTCAAAGTTATGTTGGCTTTACATTTAAAATAGGAATAGTCTAAACAGTTACATGTTTTTATTCTGTGAAACTCAGCCATTGTTACTGAGTTATTTTTTCTTCTGTGGAGTACATGAGTCTGCTTAAAGTCTGTCACCACTGAAAACTCCCCAAGTACTTACTCAAGGAGACCACTAAGTAAAAATAAGAGCAGCTGGTCACCAGTGGTGTGATGTATCTAGTTCTTACCTTTCCAGAGATAGTTTACAGAGCACCACATGCATTTTTGTCTCCTTGATTTGGGGAATTGTTTTCCTATATTTTATCTATTTTTATGTGATGCCAAACAGTTCAGAAGAATGCTGTTTGTTCTTTATATGAGAAATGTGTATTCCCAGTAATGTAAGGAGATTTATCAAGAAGCTCATGAGATAGTTAAACGTGATTTAAGAGAATTCATCCATTGAGACATTTTAAATAAGCACTTGTGTAACTCACACCTGAACATTACTCAGCAGTCTAATAGTGACTTAAATAAGCTTTTTATTTATCTGAACCTTGCAAAAAAGTGATGATCTTGATTCATTCCCTCCATGAACTTTATTCTTAGGATACATAGGCCTTCTCATATCACCAATTAAGTAAGGTATATCTGTACGCAGCTGTGAATGCAGAACTGTTAGTTTTACAACTTACTATAAGATAAACCTGGGGTTAAATGACATTTAGCCATCTCACCATGTTAGTCAACTCCAATGTATGTGGGAATGTAAAATCACTTTAATTTTCTGGAGGATGAAAATTGCTCATGAAACATGCTCATACTATCTTAGCAGTTTTCCTTAGAACAGTTTATCCTAAAGACTTGTGTGTATAGTATAAACAAAGTTCTCAGTACATGAATGGATGTTCAGTGCAGCACCGCAGAGTAACAAAAATGAGCATCTGCCTGCAGAATTATTTAAATTATAATGCATCAATAGAAGGGTCCTGCAGTAACATTGAAGAAGTACCTATGTATACAAAGACATGTCCTGTTAAATACAAAAAACAGTTTACAAAACCAGTCAGGCTATTCCTAAGAGGATACAGGAGAATTTTACTTCTGTTTTTTATGTTCTTCTAATGTTGGGTTTTTCTGAGATATATATATATATATAATCTCTGTATGGCTCTAGTCAGCCTGAAACTTGGTATGTAGACTAACCTTAAACTTAGAAAAAGTCATCTTCTTTTGCCTCTTCATGTTCTGGGATTACTGCCCTGTGCCCACCACACCCAGATTATGATTGTGTACTTTCAGAGATTTATTTATTCATTACATGTGAGTACACTGTAGCTGTCTTCAGATGCACCAGAAGAGGGCATCCAATCTCATTACAGGTGGTTGTGAGCCACCATATAGTTACTGGGAATTGAACTCAGGACCTTTGGAAGAGCAGTCAGTGCTCTTAACCACTGAGCCATCTCCCAAGCCTGATTGTATACTTTTATAAGCATCTTTGTAACAAGTTAATTATAAGGATCTTTACTGACAGAACTAGACACCTGCAGTGAGGAAGCCTCTTGTACACAGCAGAGTATTATGCTTAAGGTTTCTTTGGTGTTACTGTCCTTAGCTGTCATTTTGAGAAATCTTCCTGTCATATTTACCTTTATTAAGGTAAGGAAAATTTTGTTTTCTAAACAGCATAAACTAGTGACACAAGAAACTCCCCTGGTGCCGGGTGGTGATGGCGCACGCCTTTAATCCCAGCACTTGGGAGGCAGAGGCAGGCGGATTTCTGAGTTCAAGGTCAGCCTGGTCTACAGAGTAAGTTCCAGGACAGCCAGGGCTACACAGAGAAAACCTGTCTTAAAAAACCAAAAAAATAAGAAATTCCCCTGGTAAACAATGTAGTGGATTGGCTTTTAAGCAGTCAAGAGGGTTACTTTCCCTTCAGAATTTGACTCAGTGATAGGAAGAAACATAGTTAATAGGTTTTTTGGTTTGGTATGGTTTCTGTTTTTCTTGTAAGTGGTTGTGAACTTGCAGTGCTTATCACATGAGTGTAAATCTAAAGAGTTAAGAAACATTCAGGGACAGAGTGAGGTGATGATTCCACACCTTAAATCCAGCATTTGGGTGGAGGAAGCAGGATCTCTAAGTTTGAGGAGTTTTAGGCCAGCCAAGACAACATAGTGGACTGTGTCTCCAAAAAAAAAAAAAAGAGGAGGAGGAAGCAGCAGCAGCTTCTTCGGGGCTGATAATGTGGCTTAGTTGATCAAAATGCTTGCCTACCATGCAAACAGTCCTAGACTTGATTCCTATCACTAAATAAAACTCTGAGTGGATTGGAGTTTGTCAATGACAAATAAAGGGGAAAGTAGGAAATCTGTATACTATAAAACTCAAGATAAATCTACATAATATAAATTCCCCCAAAGAGCTGGGAGTCTTATTCTGGACTTGCTTAATGTAGTGCCAGTTAATAAACACACTTTTAGTTTAGATATTGCTATCCAAAGTAATTAATTTAATAAATAAAAGCTACACATTAAAATCTTAATTTTCTTTTGAACTCTACTGCTATATGTGTAACTTTCTTGTGAGTAAATTTCCCCTTTCATTGTTAATCATACAACCCAGAGCTTACTGAATTCTAGGTAAGCACTCTACCACTCAGCTATACCCTCAGTCCCCTAAGTTAATCTTTTTGTAATTATGTTTTTGTCCATAAAATAATCAAGGCTTGGCCATGTCTCTGTGGTTAAAAATACTTGCCTTACAAGCATGAGACCTGAGTTTGAGTAAACCCATGCAAAACTGGACACAGTTGAGATCTGTTATCCCAGCCCATAAGAGAGGCCCAGACAGGAAAATCAGCAGCATTACCTGAAGCACACAGGCCAGCTAGCGTGCATACAGAGCAGGGGACAGGAGACCCTACGTAAGCAAGGACTGATAACTTAGGTATCAGTCATCCTCTGACCTGCATACTCAAAATTGCACATGTGAGCATATGTTCACATGGAGGTTTTTTTAAAATCATCTAAGTACTAAAATTATATTTTTATGAAGTGGAATTTATTTAAGCCAGTATAATTATGAGGTATGCTTCCTAGTACATGTAAATAACTATCTAGAAAAGGTAAATGTACTGCTTGACCTCTGTCATAGCCATTATAAGTAGGACTTTCTTTTTAATTGATCTTAAATTGCTTCATACTAAGCAAAGCTTTACAGACATTGGCTTATACCAGCTCCAGAACCCCCTGGAGAGAATATAAATTTAAAGAAACCAAAAGGTAAACAAGAGTTAGAAGAAAAGGAAATTTAATCTTGGCTTGAATTGGTAAGTCACATATTTGAGTTTATGCCAATCTGTTTCTCTTTCTTTTTTTCTACAACTCCTGGATCTTTTGCCTGTATTCACTATCTTCACAGTTAAGCCCAATTTACTATTGTCTAAATTAGGTGAACTCACCAGATTTCTGAATATTTATAAATATTCATGTAATATCCATTCTTTCTCTCCCTTTTACTGTTTGGTTTGTTGGGTTTTGTTTTGAGACAGTTTCACTGTGTGTCCAGGTTGACCTGGAACTCACAGGGATTGCCTTTCAAGGACTGAGATTAAAGGCTTTTACCTCCATGCCCAGCCTGTATCTTTCGGGGTTTTGTTTGGGTCTTATTGTGGGGTTGTTTACTTCATAGTTATATTTTTCCCATTTCCTCTTCCTACATTTTTTGGGTGTGGAAAAGTGAAAACTGTTTTTAGCCACGTTCAAGTAATTAGTGATAGCACTTCTTTCTTCATAGATTTTTTACCTAATTCTACAAGCTTCATAAACGTCCTGCTGCAGATTCTAATCTATATGTATCTTAGAGTCATCAGGAGCACGACGGTGTTCTTACTGTTGGACCCACTTGAGACATATAAATTGCCAAGCCAGTTAGGACCATGTCAGGATTCACAGAAAATTTGAAACAGGAAAAAAGAAAATAAGTATTTTATTTTGATAACTTTAGAAGTCATCTGTGTAGTACAATGTTTCTGAAGTCATTGAACTAAATTGTGGGCTATATGACAAAATTTCTAGCTCCTTATGTAATCTTTTTTCCTAGTATCCCTTTCTCCCAAGGTTAAAAAAAAAAAAAAGTAGTATGTTATGGTACTGCTAGGTTTTTTTCCCCTTTGGGATAGTTGGGTTTTGGCTAGAAATGGATAAGCATATAATTCAGATGGTACATGAGTTCTGCCGAAAGCTGATTGATTGTATGGGTAAAAACCTTCATTTTGAACTGTTCTGTGTATTGTGTCTTTTTTTTTTTTTAATGAAATATAAAATAAAGAAGGAGTAAAGCAGAAAATAGAAGTTGTTGAGGGACAACCTGGGTTTGTTAGTGGCTCCAGTACTCTGTAGATCTGGTGGGTTGTTCATTGATGGGAAAGTGAGACGACGTCATTTTAAAGTCCTCGTAAGAGTTCTCATTCCATTAAGAATAGTTTTTCATTAATTTATTTTCCTTCTCCTCTCCTCCTAGTCCCACTCTCTCAATCCCCTCTTTTAAATTTTATAGTCACAAGAAAAACTGATTTAAAAGTCAACTTACATGTATAGCATTTTAGATAAGCAAACTGAAAGATCAAATCATAAAATTACTATTTTTTCCCAACCCTTTTGCAATTTTTCTGAAGTTTTTTTTTTTTTTTTTTTTTGAGATAGAGCTCAAAAATGCCCAAAATTTGCTGTATGTAACCCAGAATAACCTGGGATTTCTGATAATTCTACCTGTACCTCTGAAGTCCTAGGATTATAGCCCCGTAACACCATGCCAAATTTATGCAAGGCTAAGAAAAAAACCCAGGGCTTTGTGGTGCCAGGCAAGCACCCTAGCAAATTACATCCCCAGTCTCTTTTTGTACAAATTTTCTCTCTTAACTCAGTTAAGAGATTACTCATTAGCCTACTAAAGAATTTTCAGAGCTGTGCTATATGTGTTAATTTTCATTATGTAATTATGTAAATACAGGGTTAAACATAATGCTTTTAGTAATACATATGTGTAAGAAACCTGAATTTTGAGTTGTTTCCCAGTTTAAGGGTGGTTGTTTTAAAAAGAAATTTTGTTTGAGGCTTCCTTGTAGTTGAAGTTGAAACAGTATTATATGAAAAGCCTAGTACCTAAACTGAAAAAGAAATTGGGCCTATGATGACAATTCTAAGGAAGATTTTTAAATTGAGTGTATATTCAAGTTGGAGTCTAAGTAAATCGATTATAATCTTTAACTCTAGTAAGATCTGAAGTCATGCTGCCCCTTAGAAAAGGAGGCATTGTACGTAACATTGTACAGATACATTGTTAATGTTTATCTTGACCTAAGTAAGAGTAGATTTTCTTTTTTTCTCTACTAAATGGCATTGTTTTATGTACTGAGTTCCATGTAATTTCACAAATACAAAATACACCTCTCTGGCCCTAGATTAGTCTAAATATTTATTTTTGTGACTCAAAATAATTGAGTATCAGATTTCATGGCACTTTTTATACAAGAGACTATTGTGTCTCAGGTTTTTCTTAGGAAACTGAGGAAAATAAGTATAAATTTTTACTGTAAAGGTCTTATCATTAATATATTTAGAGAATTCTCATCAAAGTAAAAATATTTTTGATGTTTCATTTGAGATGTAGTTATGAGTGGTGGATACTTTAAACACAGTTAAAGGAAAGCAGGGAAAGACAAAGGACATCCTAAGAAAAGGGTTTGGGATGTGTGAGGTAGGGATATTCCTTTTATTTTATCAGAAACTGAAATGGAAGAAATTTGACATTCTGCTGGCTTATGGGGAGCTGCTCAGAGATTGCTTCTTGGCTGAGTTGCTGTCTGCAAAGGCTGCTAACAATCGCTTGTCTGGCAGCAGATCTTGTTCATCAGGATTGCATCATCTCTGGGAGAGTGGCCAAGGTCCACAGCCTCAGTACAAAGACTGTCTGAAGCATACGAGGCCTGTTCTCTTTCTAAAGCTGCACTCTTCTTCCTGCCAGTCCTCTTCACAGGGTTGCTAAAGCAGACTTTCATTGGATTGGCTGTTTTTGGACTCTTGTCTCCCAGCTGCTTCCGCCTCACCTGTCTTGATACATTTCTTCTGAAATCTCTTAAAAGTCTAGAAACTACATATAAATGGTAACTCTCAAAAGCATACTCAGTATTGGAAGATAGGCTGGGTTTGTTAGTGGATCCAGTGTTCTGTAGATCTGGTGGGTTGTTAATAGATGGCAGGGTGAAACTCTATTTTTACTTTGCCTCTGTTCTTCCTCTTACTTGCTGCTGCTGAATACTTGACTATTTTACTTCTTCCTTTTACTGTCACCTTCAAACCCTTTTTAAAATTGTGAATATACTTTTGAAAATATTTTTCTAAAGACTACTTTGTTATTCAGATTTTTAAAAGTTGGAAACACACACAAAACATAAATGTAAAGGGCATGCCCTCTAAAGGTTGTTGACTCATGAGCAGATCTCTTTCCATTTTTATGACCTATTAATATTTTGGATATTGAGAGCTCATTTTGTTCAGTACTATATTTGACTTTGTGAGGAAAAAAACCATGAATTTAAGAAATACTGATCACCTACCTCTTCTTTATACCCTCTTTCCCCAAATCTAACAGGTTACCTATTTTCCTTTCCTTTTGGGGATATAGTAAGTTGATGGAATTGACCACAGGTAGAACTGATCCCCTTGCCCCCACTTTTTATCAGGAATGGAATGCAGGAAAAGAAGGGAATCATAATTTAATATGTTTTGCTAGGCCTGTATCCAAAGTAAATCTAGTATTTGATGAAAAAGAGGTCTATGTCCCATGTGGTGGTATGTGCCTATAATAGCACTTGGGACGGTGAGCCAAGGAGGATACAAGTTTAAGTCTGATTTGGGCTATAGAGATTGCTTTAAAAAAAAAAAAAAAAA
>JADRCD010153963.1:0-17083 GCA_019843815.1 Montemys delectorum | reverse complement strand
TTTTATTGTTATAATATTTTATAAATTTTAAGGAATATGACCAAAAATATATTGTAGGTATTGAAGGGGGGGGTCTCTGGGAGGAGTGGGGGTATAAAGGGGAAACAAGAATGTGATTTAGTTCTATTTACTTAAAATGTTTTTAAATGTTAACAAATTCAGATAAATTGAAATCATGTAACTTTTCTCATCATAATGCAATAAAAGTTTAAATAAATAAATAATTCTTGAAAGAAAGAAAGAAAGAAAGAAAGAAAGAAAGAAAGAAAGAAAGAAAGAAAGGAAGGAAGAAAGGAAGAAAGAAAAAAAGACAGACATCCCACTGAACCTACACTGCCACGTCCTAATGAAATTTAGGAAAGATAAGCACCTTCACCAGCTTTCCCAGTTACCCAGGAACGAATGCCAGAAAATGCTGAAAATTCACAAAATTAACTAGTCTGGAAAGATTTAACAATTGGCTAGTTCTCAATGGCCAGTTCTCACTGGTTTATCAATGGCTAGTGCCAGAAGCTAGTTCTCAATTACAATGGCTAACATGGTAATTGAGAAAGAAGCTGCAATTATGGAAAATTGTAATTGGTCTAAAGGTATTAATATCATGAAAGATCAATTGTTAGGTGAATGTCGATATGCTGATTTACAAAAGCAGATGCAATTTGATTTACTCTGTTATTATACAATGTACTTTAGTAGCTTTAAAAGGCTAGGATACAGTGAAGGAACAAAGGGGAAGGTCTATGTCTTTCACAAAGACTATGCAAAACCCTGGAGAGATTTTTACTGATTTCTTACATAGATTAATGTATGCTACAAAACAGGGCACTATCAGATCCAGATGCAAGATGGGTATGAATTGAAACTTTAACTTTTGAAATGCAAATGCAGACTGTAAAAAAGTTGACGAGCACCCATGGATGAAAGGATTTGAACCATTCCTGATTTTGACCCTATTGACTATGTATTTGAAAAAGCAATGACCAATAATCCTAAATTTCGAAATGTCAGTTTTTCTGATTATAGGCAACAAGGTCATTTGAAAATGAATTGTAGACAAGGCATTTCTAGAGACTACTCTAGAAGACCTCAGTCTTTCAGGATTTGTAGAAGGCAGTGGTAAGGGTCTAATTGGACTAATTAATGCAAATCAGCAAAAGATATGTGAGGCAATCCCTTACCAATGGGAAACTCCCTAGGAGATAATCCTTTAAATATAGGAAACTCTCAAGGAGGTTCACTCATAACCCAGGCAACAAACAACAACATGAGCCAGATAATTCCTGTTAGCAATCCACAGAGCAACTAGAGAAAACTAAAGCAGGCACGGAATATCTAATACATGCTACAGAAGGCAACATTGCTTTGACAATAACCACAAGTAACTCACAAGGGTAGAGCAGCTTCACTTGATAGGACAATAAGTTCTGGAGGTACTGGGAAACTAACAGCCCTACCTTTAAAATAGTTAACTGACAAGAATAAGTCCATTAGAGCAATGGACTTGGAATGGGAAGAAAAAAAAAAAATACAGGCACTTGAGCTGCAGGTACAAGAGCAGCTGGAAGCTCCGCATATAAAACAGTCTATCAGTCCTAGGAATCTTCTGGATTTGTCATTTAAAAGAAATCTGGAAATTAGAATATGTTGACTGATCTAAGGGCTGGAAATAAAGTGATCAAACCTAAGAATCCATTACAGAGTGGAATCCCCTTACCTTCTCTATTACCAAAACGATGATCTACAATAATAATAATAATAATCCATTTTAAAGACTGCTTCATTCCCTTACAAGATCAAGATAGAGAAAAATTTGCTTTTACAGTACCAACTTAAAACAATCCTCAACCTGTGAAAACAAACCAATGGAAAGTTCTTCCTCAGGAAAAGTTGAATAATCCAACTTCATGTCAATATTTTGTACAACAGCCACGAGAAATAATTCATAAACAATTTCCTCAGCCCATAATTTACCATTATATAAATGATATCTTGTTGGCTGATTCTGATGCAAATACATTCTCTCTAGAATGTTTAATGAAGCAAAAAATATTTTACCTATTTGGGGTTTACAGATTGTTCCTGAAAAAAATACAGAGAGGAGAGTCAATCAACTACCTAGGATTTAAATTAAGTCGACAAAAAATTCAACCACAACAGATCAGAAGAGATCAGCTACAAGCTATACTATTAACGACTTGTAAAAACTGTTGGGAGATACTAACTCGTCAACTCAAGAGTTGAGTAATTTGTCTCAAACTTTACAAGTCTGATTCAGATTTAAACAGTCCTAGACAATTAACACCAGAAGCAGAGAGAGAGTTGACTCAGGCTGAGTAAAAACTACAGGACACACATGTGGACTGCCTAGATCCCAAACTGTATTATCAAGAATACTTGCCCTCTACTCATTATGGACTCATTATGCAGAGAGAAGACAATAGTTTAGAATAGATCTTCTTAACACATAAACAGAGTAAAAAACTAAAAACATGTTGAAAAGGTTTCTGGTCTAATTGTAAAAGTTAGAATAAGACTTTGTCAAGTACCAGGAACAGACCCACGATAAATAATAGTATGTTATACTAATGCTGAAATTACCTCATTATGGGTAATTAATGAAGATTGGCAAAGGACTTGTAGCAATTATATGGAAGAAATTAACAACAAATATCCAAACAGTAAGCAACTCCAGTTTATAAAAAGAGTTAATTGCATTCCCCCCCCCTTACAGTAAAAGAGACACCAATTTCTGAAGCTCCTACACTTCTGATGGAAATAAAACAAAAATAACAGGCTATAAGTCAGAAATATGTAAAGTAATTCAAACCCCATATGCTCTGGTTCAAAAATCAGAGCTATATACAACTCTTAGAGTATTATTAGATTTTTCTGAACCTATCAATATAATTACTGCCTCACAATATGCATAGAGTTATGTTACATATAGAAACTGCTAAACTTACTCCTAATAATTCAGAATTAACTGCATTGTTCATACAACTACAATAGACAATTTGAAACAAAAATTATCTATTGGATATCATCCATATTCAACCTCATATGGATTGCCTGGTCCACTGGCACAAAGAAATGAAGTGATTGACCAATTGTTAATAAAAAAAAATGTGATAGAAGCCTCAGAATTTCATAGAAAAACATCATGGTAACAACAAAGGTTTAAAGAGAAATGTTTCCATTACTTTGTATAATCAAGTTCCACTACCTGCTGGAAGTAACCTTAAGCATACCCAAAGAAATTAAATTTGGCAGGTGAATGTGTTTCACTTTGTAGAATTTTGGAAACTAAAATTTGTACATTATACCACTGATACATATTCAGGGTTTCAATGGGCTTCTGCTTTGAGTTGTGAAAAGGCTGATTCTGTAATTGTACATTTGTTGGAAATGATGGCTATCATGCAGATACCCTTACAAATTAAGACTGAAAAGCCCTCACATATACTTCCACTAAAATGAAATAATTGTTTTACATATTATAACATAAAACATATTACAGGGACAACATACAATCCAATAGGCCAAGCAGTTCTAGAAAGATCTAATCATACATTAAAGGAGATGCTTAATAAACAGAAAGGGGGCATTAGAACTCCCAGAAGTAGACTTAATAATACTTTATTAACTTTAAATTTTTTGAATGCTAATGAGGCAGGAACTACATCTGCTGAAACACTAGATTATAGAACTACTGAATTAGATCAACCTATCTACTTTAAAAATGTTTTGACATCAGAATGGAATTCAGGAAATGTGTTGTATTAGGAAAGAGGTCTTGTCTATATTTCCACAGGTGATGAAAGACTGAATTCCATCAAAATTGACAAAGGTAAAAGAAACTTCTACATGAAAGGCAGGACTCAAGGAAGGAAGAGACGCAGAAAGACAACAACGCAAACGATACAGAAAGCTAACAATCCCCTCCCCCTCTTTATGGGGACAGCTCAACAAACTGGCTGAAAAAGGACAGATGTTCATCAGACTGGCAGACTGGAAAGCCTTGATGCCAAAATAAACATTTGCTGAAGGACCAATAATCAGAACTGCAGTTATGAAGGATCGTTGCATCAAGGGATTTTCATAAGTACATTCAGACTGTTAAGTTTATGGGACTGGCAATTGTTTGTTGTAACAGAAAGGGGAAGATTGTAGAGAGCAGCACCCGAGCCGGCAGCCTCCATTACAAGATGGCGCCGGCATCCGGTGTCTTCTCCCTGTAACAAATAGTCTGCGCATGTGCCTAGGGCCAGAGCGTGCCAAGTCTCAGCCCATCTGCGCATGTGCTAGGGCCAGAGAGCGCCAAGTCACAGTCTATCCCGAGGCGTCTCATGAGGTAATGAGCAAACAGCCAATCAGAGGTGAACACGCCACTCCAGGGTGTATATAAGCAGTGCATTTTCCAGGGCTCGCGCTCTCCTCGCCACATGGTAATAAAGGTTTGCTGCAGAAGGATCCTGTGTGTGTCCGTGTGTTCCTGCCGGTGGGAAAATAGCGCAGACCACAGAAGATGTAGAGGAATTTTGGCCCAGCAACATGGTTGCTCTGGCAAGAGGTCATACCCAAAAGACCTTCAAGGTCTAGATGATCCTGCTAGAATGCCAACATGCTCTGGATTACAATATGTTACAACTGGAATACAGTCATGCCCTCAGTACACACCTTTAGTCCCTGTGATGGTTTGGACATGCTTGGCCCAGGGAGTGGCACTATTTGGAGCCTTGTTGGAGTAGGTATGTCACTGAGGGCATGGGCTTTAATACCCCCATCCGAGCTAGTATTCCGCTAGCAGCCTTCAGTAGAATATTCAGCTCCTCCTGCACCATGCCTGCCTGGATGCTGCCATGTTCCTGCCTGGATAATGGATCAAACCTTTGAACCTGTAAGCCAGCTCCAATTAAATGTTGTCCTTATAAGAGTTGCCTTGGTCATGATGTCTGTTCACAGAAGTAAAATACTAAGACCACTCTTTCCCGTCTTGGAAGATGGCGGGTGAAAAGGCGGAGAAGCCTGATACAAAGGAGAAGAAACCTGTGGCCAAGAAGGCTGGCGGTGCTGTTGCTGCCTCTGGTCCTCGGGCCACTGGTGCAGCCAAAAAGGGTAACCTTGAGGTTAAAAAGCCCAGGAAGGGGAAGCCCCATTGCAGCCGAAATCCTGTCCTACTGAAGATGTGCCTCGGAAGTTGCTGAGCCACGGCAAAAAGCCCTTCAGCAAGCACATGAGAAGGCTGTGCTCTAGTATCACTCCTGGGACTGTCTTAATCATCCTCACTGGGCGCCACAGGGGCAAGAGAGTGGCTTTCCTGAAGCAGCTGGGCAGTGGCTTGCTACTTGTGACTGGACCTCTTGCCATCAACAGAGTTCCTCTGCGCAGAACACACCAGAAGTTTGTCATCGCCACTTCTACAGAAGTTGCTATCAGCGAGGTTAAAATCCCCAAACACCTGACTGACGCTTACTTCAAGAAGCAGCAGCTGCGCAAGCCCAGGCATCAGGAGGGCGAGATCTTCGACACAGAGAAGGAGAAATACGAGATTACAGAGCAGCAAGAGGCTGATCAGAAAACTGTGGACTCGTAGATTTTGCCAAAGATTAAAGCTGTTCCCCAGCTCCAGGGCTACCTGCGATCTCAGTTCTCCCTGACGAACGGGATGTATCCTCACAAACTGGTGTTCTAAATTACTTACAACCTTATTAAACAGCTTCGTATGTTTTTCTGTGAAAAAAAAAAAAAATACTAAGACCAGAAGTTGGTACCAGGGGCTAGGGTACTGCTGTGGTACACCTGACCATGCTTTTGTTTGGCAGAATGTGGATTTGGAGACTTTGGATTTGGAAAGCAGTGCAGTCCTTTAAGTGAGGCTTAATGGGCTATTCTAGTAGGAATATGGAAGACTTTGTTGCTGAGAGTTCTACATCTTCATCTGAAGGCTGCTAGCACAATATTGGCTTCCAGGCAGCTAATATCAAAGCTCACGCCCACAGTGACACACCTACTCCAAGAAGGCCACAACTCCTAACAGTGCTACTCCCTGGGCCAAGCATAGACAAACCATCAGTCCCTAAGAATGAAGGCAAGGTTAGTTTGTAAAAGGAAGCAGCCGTGTTTGAACGTGACATCTAATTGAGAGGTAGACAAGGTGATGAATGAGAGAAGATTTTACAGAATGAGTCAGAGTTTTGATATGCCCAACTTTCACAAGAACAGCACAGGAAAGAAGAGGCTACTTAAGAGCAGCACAGGGAGAGAGAACAAGGCAGACACGGTGGGAGAGGTGGGGGTGGGGTGTGTGTGTGTGTGTGTGTGTGTGTGTGTGTGTGTCAGTTTTACCAGGACAGTTTTACAGAGACAGATTGCAGAGAGAACTATCTAGACACAAGGTGATGACAAAATGAGCCAGAGAATGAAAAGGAGCCAGACGATTAGAATATACTGCCAAAGTTAGCATGTGGTCAATGCACTTTAGTGAGAAGCAGAAAGAAGCAGGATTGAATTCGTCATCTTGGAAGATTAGATTGTAAGGAGGCTAGAAGCTTCCATGCCTAGGTCTAAGGATAGTTAGAACAGAGAAAGAAATGGTCTGTGCTCAGCCCCAGTTGTGTATTCACACAGCCTGGGTTAGGTTCTCATCTCATCCCGCCACCTAAGGAAATAAAAGTGACATTTACAGAAATTTAATATCTTTGTGTCTCAGCATCTCCATTCTTAAAGTGTGGATAATAACATGACCTCTTCACAGCCCTGTCTCACAGGGTCATGTTTTAGGTTATGCCAGAGAAAGAATGATCTGGCCTCAAGGGTTCCCTACTTTGCCATCAAGTTGTCTCATTGACAGACTAACATTCAGACAGCCTGCCTGACAGTACTACGTCCACCCGTACTTCAAATCACAGTAAAATTTAAGCCCCCATCATGTGCCTTCCCACTCTCCAAAGACGGAAATCTACCCCAGAATTCCCTACTTGTATCTGTGGTCCTGACACCTTACCTTCAATAAGTACCAACTGTCAACCTGACAAGATCTAAAATCACTTAGGAAACAAGCCTCAAAACACACCTGTGAGGGGGTCACCGAGAGGAGGTTAGTGGAGGAGGAAAGACCCTCTCTTAATGCCAACAGCATGAATTTATTTGCTGGGTTTGGACTGCTTGAAAAGGAGAGAAGGTTGAATACCAGTATTCATCCCATCCTGCTTCCTGACTGCAGATATACTGTGACCAGCTTCCTCAAGCTGCTGCCACCACCACGACTTACCCTACATGATGGACTGTAAGCCAAAATACATCCTCCCTTAAACTGACTTTTGTCTGGGTAAAAAGAAAAATACCACATCATCCTTTAGTCTCTCTTGCCACAAACGATTACATCACCTTCAACCTCCTTCCCCCGCACCCACAGGTAAAACAGGGTCATCATCTCCCATATACACACTGGGTGTAAACTGGGGACTTCAAAGTGGGCATTTTAAAAATCCATTAAACCATTCATATCTTTGAGTGAGAACTCTAATCTCTGGGGCTCTATCATTGGGGCAGGAAAGCCATATGCATGGAATGTATGTCCACATTAAAACACTGAAACTGTGAGGACAAACGCACTGCATTGTTTATTGAAAATTTCCCTTTACTGAGTTATTACTTCCAAGATGGCAGACACTGGGTTACATATATTAGTGATGTTTATTTAGTCCTTAGTTCTCCTCTCCTTTTGAAATACCTATTATCATTAATCCCTTAATTATAGAGATGTGAGGCTTGCAGAAGTTGGAACTTCAAAGTCTCGGGGGATGGGGACAAGACCAAACTCAAGACCCTGACTCTCATTACTGAATTCTACAGGTCATCAAAACTCTACAGCATTACAGGATTTTTTTTTCTAATTGATGTAAATTTGACTTGCATTAAAACTACAATTGTGGAGAAGACAGCGATCTGGAAGAATGAACCTAAAAAGGTTTAGCAGCACTCACCTCACTGGAGTGGCACAATCATGTTTTTACTTTTTTCTAAACTATGCTTTTATCTGTAAGATGCTTGTACTGTTTCTATAGTAACAACCTAGAGACATGACATCACTCCAGTTGTAGTAATTTCACAATTGTGAAAAGGAGAATTAGGAAGACCTGTGCTCTATTTCTCCATTACTAGGTCAAAGTTTCTTCCCTGTGAAAACAGTATTGAAGGCTGGGAGGGAAAAATGAACTGCTATTCATCTTTCTAATACTACTATTTCACAAAACTGGGAAGCCTCGTCATTTAAATCACTTCTAAAGGCCGCTTATTGCCTTGCATGGAGCGGCAAGTCTGAAATCCTGCTTACTAAGAGTCTAACCCTTGGAGCTGTGTGTCATGAATTTACGTCCTGTGTACTGCTGAATAATCTGCTTCAAGGCTTCAGTTTATCTAACTGCAAAGCAAACATTAAAACATGACCTACCTCACATGAAATTAAATCCTGTCCTATGAATTAAGTGAGATGAGGAGTGTAAATTTCACCAATAGCAAGCTTTCAATAAATACTCAATAACTATTCACAAGTAAAGACGGCCTTCCAAAAAATGCCAGCCCCGGCGCAGGAGAAGTTATTAGACAAGAAAACAGGATAGGTTTTCCTTACTTTCTCCTGGTGCCCTGCAGTTAGCCCTAGGAGGGCAGGCATTTGCATAAAACTTGCAGGAGAAAGAGCGTGTAGCAAAGGTGGCACAGTAGGAGCCTGCCCCATGCCCTTCCGTTCACTCTTTCCCATCACCTCTATAGAGTACAGCTTGGATAAGTGACAGCGGGCCCAGCAGGAGCTCTGTATTAGGCTCAAATAAAAGTCTGGATTCTTTCCCATCTTTAGGCAGAACCTGTTTCATGACCTTGAGAAAAACAAATTCTAGTATTTACTCCCTAGTTTTACACTTTCCGTCCAAATGAAAAATAAAAGGCAAGTATTTTACAGACAGCTGCCTCAAGTTAGTGACTCAGTCTAGGACAAGCTAACACCTAAGACCTGATACATGGCAAAGCATGGTTAGTACTCTTTGGACAACTCTTCTACACCCTCAGGCCCTTGCAGAAAGCAGAGTGCCCTCTCACCTATCTTGAAGTCCCCAGGGGCTGGATCTGAAGGGAAGAGTCACCAAGGAAGAGTCACGGTAACGCAAACTGACTCGAACCAGGGAGGCTCTTAGATTATAGTCTAGAGTCTAGAGCAAGGCAGGGACAGACCCGGGATGCAGCGAGATCGCCAAGTCTCACCATACTGCAGGGACTCTGGGTCCGGCTGGAAAGTGAAATGGGCCACCTGCCGCTTCTGGGCTGCGTCCTCGCCCCCGGGTTGCAGGAAGCTTTGCACCAGCGCAGCGCAGCGCAGTCCGCACCGCCGCCGCTCCGCTCCCGCAGCCCCGAGCCGCAGCAGCCCACCCGCGCGCACAGCCACCGCCGCCATCCCGGCTTCCCAGGCACCGCAACCCACGCCGCCGGCAGGGAGGGCGGAGCTGAGACCCAGGCTTCCTCATTGGGCGACCTCGAGGGGCGGGTCCGTGAAAGAGACCAATCAGAGACGGAAGTTCGGGGGCGGGGATGGAGACGCTACGACCTGGCGGCCCGCCCAGACGGAAGGCGAACCAAGGTCCCTACAGCCTGAGATGAGGTCCCTGGGTGTGAAGCTACACCAAAATTAGGTGTCACAGCGCGCCTGCCTGTGTTCTTACCCAGTGTCATTTTTGCGGTGCCATTTTCAGTAGCGTTTTCGTTTTAAAACTATACTTCCTCCCATGTTTCTCATAGTCTGTGAGTGCAGTATGGTAATTGTGAGTCATTACAAGGACAAGCTTTGGTTTTGAGTTCCAGAAAAACCCTAGAATTCTGGAAAAGCCTTCACTCTTCTTTTGAAATAATAAATATATTTAGGTCTTTAGAATTGATTTTGTTTTTCCTGATTATATCATATCCAAAAAAAAAAAAAAATGGTAGAGATTTCAGCCTTCAAATCTACTAGGAATTCCTATCGAGGTGCAGCAAAAACCACCTGATGATCACATTCTGTGTAATTTAAAAACATGCAAAAGTTGAATGACTGATTTAAATTTAAAATAATCAACTTTATAAATTTTATTTTAAAATAGTTAAGTGTTTAAAAGTATATATCCTCCTTAGCCTCTAGTTGGAAGATAGCTATCAAAATAGAATACAACAGAGACAAGAAAGTGTGCCTAGATCTAGAGGAAGGATTCCAGAGTAAAGGAAGTTTATGACAGATTGAGAGAACAGAGAGGAAGGAGGCAGGAGGAACTTTCCTCTTTGGTATTTGTGACCTCTTAACAGGTCTTTGGTTTAGCTGAGAAGCATGGGGGAAGAGTAGACCTAGAATTTTAAGTATTCAAAAAGGCATACAAAGGAGAAAGCTTAGACAATGACACATTCAAATGTGATAAGAGACTTAGAACAGGGTGAAGAGAAACAAGCTCTTGAAGGTCAAAATGCTTCCAGAGGTAAGGCTGACCTGCGCCCAGAGGATTAGAAGTCACCAAAGCAGAACACAGAGAACAATTGTCTTCCACAACAGGTGAGATGGGTGCAAAGGCTCATGGGCCTGAGAAAATGAAGTGCCTTCCAGGGTGAGAAAAGAAATGTCTAGTTCCTATGCTGAGAGTCTCTGCCTGCCCCATCCCCAGTCACATTCCACTGAACTTCGTTTGGGAAACTGAAGATTCTTTTCAGGGAGTCAGGCTATCTTTAATTGCCTCTGGGAAGTGCAAAAAAATTGGAAATTTTATTACTTTTTTAATCCAAAAAAAGTAATTTTATAATCCAAAAAAGGATGAAACCGACTACATTTGGAATGGCATGGTCCTAGGTTCCTCAAGACACCTTAACATGCTGCAGATGGGTTATCTTCTTTGTTTGAGCCATTTCCACTAGGGTTTCTGACTAGCCCCTGGAGACACCAAGAGCCTGTGAAGATGGAACCAGCAGATATTGTAGTTGCTGTCCTTTCTTGAGAATGATTCTTGGATCATTTTCTCCCACAGAACTTCACTACCTATCCAGTCTACTCGGGCTGAGACTCATCTCTCTTTTGATTCAGCGATTACATGTTGAAAGGTAATACTTTCTTTGCAGATGGATCCAGAGGAATATCACTACCCTCAAGCTAACATGCCACACAGAACAGTAAAATGTTACTCCCATGTGGTCAGGAAACATGCAAATGTGGCATCCAGAACAGAGAAACTTGGGACCTTTAGAGGAACAGTCAGTGCTCTTAACCACTGAGCCATCTCTCCAGCCCATAAAATCATTTTAAAAGACAAAAGATTGTACCAAGATATAAATAGATATTTCTTCATAAGATATTCCAATTGTCAGAAGGAAGGGAAGCTTTGATCAGAATGTAAAGTCAATTAATTAGTTCATTAATTAAACAAGCATTCTAGTTGTCATTAAACGTTTTTAAAAATTCAATATCATTAATCATCATGGAAATTCAAAACAAAACCAAAATGGGATACCATTTGATATCACTTAAGAAATCTAAATTTAAAATGAACCCATATCCAGTGCTAGTGGAGCTTAGTAAGGAAAGAGTGTATCAGCCACCCAGAAGTGTTAAAATAATTATACAATCCATCAGTTCCACCTCTAATATTATATGACCAAGAGAAATAAAAAACACATTTACAACCTGCAAAGATTGTCATAGCAACATTATTTGTAATGGCAAAGAATGGAAGTCATTTGACTGTTATTTGAATCAAGCATGGGTAAATAAAATGTGGTATAATCAGAAATATAATATTAATAACATGGCAATAAAAAGAAATACGGCTGCATGGATGAATCCTGAAGCCATCCCAGGAAAATAAGTGAGAAGATCACTCTTGTGGACACCTGACCCTGGACTAGACCTGGCAGGCTCCAATCTTAATGACTGGCAAGGAAACCTGTCCAACATTCCTTTGTTTTCCTTTACATTTCTCCCATGCATCCCTTTGTCTCCTCCCTTTGATAACGCTTTGTACTTAAAGACATGTATCATTTTACTTTTTATCATTCTTCTTACATTTATCTAACTTTGCTCATCCATCCTTTCTTTCTTTGGCATCCAGATGGCTTTGCATCTGCTGCGTTTTCCTTTTCCACAACACCAACACCAATCTCTAAGTCTCGGGTTTACTTCCAGTTGCTTCCATTCTCCATTTTTTTCCCCTATCCCTGCTTCCTTCTCATTTTTCATTCATTTGATAAATAAATTTTACTAGTTTTACTTGTTTTGTTTGCAGGGGGAAGTTGTTTTGCTGCTGTTTTTTTGTTGTTGTTGTCATAGTTGGGTTTTTTTGTTTGTTTGTTCTTTTTTTTTTTTTTTTTTTTGGAGGAACGATTTCTCTGTGTAGCCTTGGCTGTTCTAGAGCTCACTCTGTAGACTCCCTAGCTAGTTTTATTTTTACCTTAAGCAATCTTTATCATGACAGCATACTTACCTTTGCCATTTTTTGTTCTAGGCATCATTGGCCGTATGTTAGTTGGCTTGAGTCGATTTTAAGTATGCTTCTACATTGAGTTTACTGGGTATTTCCCTACCACAGCAAATTGTTTTCTCCTCTCAGTGTTACTGGGAATTGGGCTCTCAAGACTAGACTAGTTACTAAGAAGATCCTAAATCAAACCTTAAGAGATCATCAACGTCAATACAAGAAAATGAAAAACAGCAAGGCAACGTAAGGTCAAAGAGGTAATGAGTTCTCCATTCCTGAATCCAAAGAAGCTAAGAGTATTGAACCCTAAGAATTCAATATCTGCACATAAACAAATCACTGATTTCAAGGGTGAAACTAATAGAGGGGTGATGGGAAAGAAAGACAGCAGGGAAGAAGAGAAACCAGTAACGTGGCTAATAAATCCAGCAAGAGGGTCGGATGGAAGGACAGCAATGTTAGAAATGAAAAGCTTGGTCAACAACAACTAGAGGAAGTTTCACTCCCAGGTGCTCTAACATTCCCTGCATCATAGGATCAGAGGTGAGGAGGACACAACATCTGTCCCAACACTGGGAGTTACTGGGTCCAGCAGGACCCGGGTATGCAGGAACTCCGCCAGACTAGTGGCACAAGTTCCTTCCAGTCTGTCTGGGCCCATTCCCCTGAGCAGACCTTGGGCACAAACTCCACAGCCAGTCCCACAACACCCAGAGGAAGCTCCACTCCCAGGCGCTCTAACACACCCAGGATCACAGGATCACAGGATCACAGAGACAGCTTGACTCTGAGAAGTTCGGCCAGGATCACAGGAAGATCGAGCTCCAGTCAGATATAGCCAGGGCGGGTAGCACTAGAGATAACCAGATGACGGGAGGCAAGCATAAGAACATAAGCGACAGAAACCAAGGTTACTTGGCGTCATCAGAACCCAATTCTCTCACTATAGCAAGTCCAGGATACACTATCACACCAGAAAAGCAAGATTCAGATCTAAAATCACTTCTTCTCATGATGAAGATAGAGGACTTTAAGAAGGACATAAATAACTCCCTTAAAGAAATACAGGAGAACACAGGTAAACAGCTAGAAGTCCTAAAGAAGAAACACAAAAATCCCTTAAAGAATTACAGGAAAACACAATCAAATCATCCAGGATCTAAAAATGAAACTAGAAACACTAAAGAAATCACAAAGGAGGCAACCCTGGAGTTAGAAAACCTAGGAAAGAGATCAAGAGTCATAGATGCAAGCATCACCAACAGAGTACAAGAAATAGAAGAGAGACTCTCAGGTCCAGAAGATACCATAGAAAACATTGACACAACAGTCAAAGAAAACACAAAAAGCAAAAAGGTCCTAACCCAAAACATCCAGGAAATCCAGAACACAATGAGAAGACCAAACCTAAGGATAATAGGTATAGAAGAGAGTCAAGATTCCCAACTTAAAAGGCCAGTAAATATCTTCAACAAAATTATAGAAGAAAACTTCCCTAATCTAAAGAAAGAGAGGCCCATGAACATACAAGAAGCCTACAGAACTCCAAATAGACTGGATCAGAAAAGAAATTCTTCCTGTCACATAATAATAAAAACACCAAATGCACTAAACAAAGAAAGAATTTTAAAAGCAATAAGAGAAAAAGGTCAAGTAACATATAAAGGCAGGCCTATCAGAATTACACCAGACTTCTCACCAGAGACTATGAAAGCTAGAAGATCCTGGGCAGATGTCATACAGACCCTACAAGAACACAAATGCCAGCCCAGGCTACTATACCCAGCAAAACTCTCAATTACCATAGATGGAGAAAACAAGATATTCCATAACAAAACTAAATTTATACAATATCTTTCCACAAATCCAGCCCTACAGAGGATAATATATGAAAAACACCAACACAGAAGTAAAACTACACCATAGAAAAAGCAAGAAAGTAATCGTTCAACAAACCCACACAAACATAATTCCACCTCTAACAACAAAAATAACAGGAAGTAACAGTCATTTTTCCTTAATATCTCTCAATATAAAAAGGAATATTACCAACATATTCTAATCAATTGAAATCCAAAAATAAGGAATTAGAAATTTGTTGGCTGCCATCCAATGGTCTCTTTAATTTGGTAATTGAAGAAATAGGTCCAATATTGGACCTATTATCTGTATACACTTTCTGTTTGTTTGTACCTGACAGTGTTGGTCTTGAAATCTTGCTTCTCCTATCTCAGCCTCTCTACTATTAGGATTGCTTATTTGATGCTTTTACACTATAGTATGGTTTTTAGAACAGCTTACATATTTCAAAATTATTTATACAGCCAAAAAAACATAGACAATTAATTTCGGAGGTGGCTTGTAAGAGAACAACAAAGTGTGAGACTGACTGTTTTGCTTGATATTTGTAATCTTTGTTTCAATTTTGAAGAAGAGGACCTTATAAGTTACTCTTTTTCTGAAATGAATGCTTTTCAAAATCATCACAGCCAATGAATCAGAATCTTACCCACACCTAATGTCTGTGCCACCCTCCAAGCAGAACCATTGTTCATTGAAACAGTTGGTGAGTGACTTCATGGATAGACCATGTTAATACACACATTATTTCTTAAATGAATGTAACCTGTTCCTTGTAGGCTGAGAATGATGACAATCACTCAAGTCAAATAGTTTTGACCATAGCAGGAAATATGTATCCAAAAATTGTGCTTATAATTCATCCCTTGGTGCAGCAGAAATGTCAACTCTTAACTTAGCTATGATGGAGGTAAAATCCTTTGGTGATGTGAGGGACATTGAAGTACCTATTACAATGAACTCCAATGTCCAAAAATTGTTATTATTTTGGGTTTGTACCACAGTAAGAGCCAAGATTTTAAAACTCTACTAAAATTTTTTAAAAAAAAAAAAGGAAAAGAAAAGAAAAGCTTGGCCCACTAGTAAAAGGAACAGAAAGCATGACCAGCAGACTAGAGAAAGCAGCAGAAGGAAACCAAAGATGAAAGGCAAGCCTGAAGAAATTCGACATCCAAACATCAAGGCAAAAAAAATTAAACCAGTATACCCACACAGTCTAAACACTCCAGAGCATGACCAAACAACCAAGCCTAGGAATCCACAGGATAGAAAAAAAGAAGCAGAAATAAACGCTAAAGACATAGAAAATGTATTCCATGAAATTATAGCAGAAAATATCCAAAACTCTAGGGAAAGAAACAGACATCCAAACACAAGAAATATTTGTTATCCCAGAGAGACATGGCCAGAGAGGAATGTCTCCATAAGACATCACAGTCAAGATGCTGAAACCACAAAATAACTAGATCAGCTTAAACAGAAAAAGACACCAATTCACTGTACGGGCAGCAGAGCAGCGCTCTGATCAGCTCTTCTAAACGCCATGGAATGGTATGTTTCAGGCCCTAAAGTTGAACAACTGCCAACCAAGATCCAGTAATGTCAGCACTGACAGAATAAACAGGAAAAGTCAAATTCTCACCCAATTTAAATTGTGTCTTATTGCGTGTTCTATGTTCAGAAGTAGTAAATGATCCACCAATAACAACATCCCAGCAAATCCTGGTACTATGGCATGCACTGCACCTACAGCTCCAGCTGTTTCAGAAGCCAAGGCCAGATTTGAAGGAACACAAGTTTAAAGCCAGCCTGAGATGCACAGTGGGTCCCTGAAGGTTAAACACATAAAGTAGAGGATAAATGATCAATATCAGGGAAGCCTGTTAGGAGAATTTATGTAAGTCCTGCTAAGATTTGTGGCTGCTGTTTGCTTTTTATTTTGGTCCATATCATTTTAGTAAGCTGAGCCTTCTCCTCGTTATTGGCACTGAGAATCCTACTTATGCCAGGCACTGTGTTTTTGCCAACATAATTTTAAGGCAACCCATGCATCTGAGCCACCTATTCCACCCCAAAGATAAGAGTTCCCACCACCACCTTCTGGCAGGTAGCAGAAACCTCTCTACATTCATACATCCTACAGGGCTTCAGCCTTGAGTTGTGGTCAGCCTTCCAGGTACTCAACTCATCTTGCTCAGACAGACACCATAGCGCATCCTCTGCAGAGCAGAGATGGTGTCCTTCAAAGTGACATTCTCTGCAGTTGGTGCTTATCCTGTCAGGAATATTTTGGAGGTGGAGTCAGGGCGGGGGGAGCGGTGGCTCATATCCAAATAATAGTTTCTGCCTAGGTATATATGATCATTGTCTTGGAGCAGCAGTTTTCAACCCATGGGTTGAGGCCATTGTCTAAGGGGTTAGCTAAGACTATCAGAAAACCCAGGTATTTGCATTACGATTCATAAGAGTAGCAAAATACAGTTGCAAAGTAGAAATGAAAATAATTTTATAGTTGGTGTCACTACAACAGGAGGAACTGTACTAAAGGGCCACAGCATTGGGAAGATTGAGAGCCACTGTTTTTCCAGAGAGACATATTAATTTGTAGAAAGGACATGTCCCATAATCAGTGGTGATTGTTTTAATTCTAAAGATAATTTACAAGTACTGCCAAATGTATGAAATCTTAATTAAAATTAATGCTTATACAGTCACTAATATTGAAATCGAATGACTTTTTTTTTTTT
>JADRCD010153955.1:0-10258 GCA_019843815.1 Montemys delectorum | reverse complement strand
TGACTCACTACCCCACTCCTTGTTCACCCTCTCCTATTTCTGTCCTCCTTCCCCGTCTTTGGTGAAACCATTTGACCCTCCCTTGCTTTCCCCCAAGAGCTTTCCAGAGCCCAGGCTCACAGCACTCCCAATGCTAGGAATCTATTTTAGATTTTCTTAGACTCTGGAAGTTTAGGGAATCCTCCAAATCAAAGGCTGAGACAGTGTTGGGAAAAAAAGAAAAAAGAAAAAAACAGAAGAACAGGGGCTGGAGAGATGGCTCAGCTGGCCAAGAGTTTGCTGAGCAAGCACGAGGATTTGAGTTCAATCCCCAGCACCCACATTAAACACAGGGAACAACATTGTGCACCTGAATCTCAGTAATGTGGAGTTGGAGACGGAAGAACCCCTAGGGCTTGTTGAATATCCAATCTAGCCTAATCACTGAGCTTCAGGTTAAATGTGAGATCCAGTTTCAAAATATAAGGTTGGAAGTCAGACGTAGTGGCACACACTTTTAATTCCAGCACTGGAGAAACACAGGCAAGCAGACCTCTATGAGAGCAAGGCTAGCCTGGTGTACATAGTGAATTCCAGGCCAGCTAAGGTTATATAGTGAGACCCTATTGGATGATGGTGATGATGATGATGATTTCAAAGATACCTGATATTGACCCCTGGCCTCTACAAGCATGTGCATACATGTACATGCACAGCCACATGCACAAACATACATATATAAACGGTGTGCATACCCAAATATAACCAGAAAAAAATGAAGTCCATACTATGGTGCAGGGGTGAAACTTCACTCCTACTCCTGCCAGTTTCTAGTAGCTTCCCTTGTGTGGATACTGAGCCATTCAAACAGGCTTCTCCCTTGGTCTGACCTGAAAGTGAGCCCCTTCCTTGACTTTGAATTCTAGGGGATCTCACTTACTTCACAGTAGTCCTGACCTTTCTCTCAGGTTTGGGCCATGACAGGATCCAAAAAGACAGCATAGGCCAGAACAAGACTAAGAACGAGTGACTTCGAGAACAGAGGGCTAGCATATAACCCTAACAGTGCCGTTCCTCTCATAGAAGGCAGGGAATAAACTACAGGGAATCCGGGAATCCTGACCTCCAGCCAGGTGCTGAAACTGCCGGGCTAATGTTGCTGTGTGCAACAAGGTCCCTTTGTGTTCACTGTTTCCAGATAGGTTTAAGAAACTGTGCTGGAGCAGCTCTGAGCATCTTACCATAGCCTTGGCCCTCAAAGGAAAGCACCAGGTTGTCCCAACAAGGAGAATATTCCCAGTCCTCCTGGAACACTCCTGACCTTGCCAGTCACTCACACACTTTCCCTCCTACCCTACCACTAGAAGTGGGGATCTATGTCCACTGGCCACATCACCCAAAGTTACTGCCATACATGTGGAGCATTACTGGGTAACCGCTTCTTCCAGTTAGGTGGCTAGCAGTTGATAATGAATACAATTTTAGGCTTATTTTCTTAAATCAGGGCTGTTAGCATAACGAGTGGACTTGGCACTTTCTCCTTCCTCGTTTCCCATGAGGTCATCACTTCTAAAGAAATTCTCACAATCACTCTTTCAGAGGAAACACGGCACTACCAGATAAGAGGTGGGTCTCTATCCTCCCAAAGAGAACTTTAACTGTGTGTGGTAGACCCTTCTCCCCTAGCTCTAAAAGTCTCCCAATTAGGGAAAGCGGTGCAGTTTAGATGGAGGACTGCTTGTAAGAAGCCCTGAATTCAACTCCCAACACTACATTAAAGATTTCTAGCACACCTGTACCTGGAGGATAAAAGTTCAAGGTCATCCTAAGCTACATAGCAAAGGCCAACCCCTTTTATTAAAAAAAATATATATATATATATTCCCTAATCAGTCCTTTGATACACTCTTAGGGTTTGTATTGCTGTCTCAATGTGACTTCTCCATTATCCCTCAACACTCAGACCTGACCATAAATAACACAGTCCACTTCCTCTCCCCTGAGGGAGGCAGTCTGTCATTGGTAAGCTCACTAGCTGGATAAATTCACTCCCCTCCCAGACATCAGGGAACAGGTTCTGTCTTAGTCTATTGCTGTGACAAAACACTAGGACCAAGGCAACTTGTAAAAGAAAGCATTTAATTGGACTTACAGTTTCAGACTGTCGAGTCTATGAGGGCCAAGCAAATGCATGATGGCAGGAGCAGCTGAGAGCTCACATCTTGATCTGAAAACCAAAGGCAGCAATGGTGGTGGTGAGGGGAGTATCTCACAGCCCAAGCACCTCCTGCAATGAGGCCATACCTCCTAATCCTTGCCAAACTTCCACCCATTCCATACTAAGCATTCAAACACATGAGCCTATGGGAGTTGTTCTCATTCAAACCACCATCACTGCCAATGTAACCCCTGCTCTGTTTAGATATGTACTGCTCAGGCTTCTCTGTTCTATGCTATTTATGGGACTTACCTTTCAGCATTTGGGAGGGAGAGGGGACTAGGAACTGGATATATAGCTCAAGCTGATCTTGAACTCACTATAGAGCCTAGATTGACCTCAAACTCACAATGATCTTACTGTCTCTGACTCAAGTCCTAGGATTACAGGCGTGTGCTAATATACCTTTGGGCATTTTAATAACCTCCTAGAAAGATGGTTCAGTGGGTAAAGGTGCTTGACTTCAAGCCTGACTACCTGGAGTCTGATCTCCTGCTGGACCCACATGGTGGAAGGAAAGAAGTGACTCTGGCAAGTTGCCTCTGACCTCCAGTAGTACATGTGCTCTGATTCAAGCACATATATGCACACCCCCTTATACATACACTAAATAAATACATGAGTGTTTGAAGGCAGAAAAAAATCCCTGAAAATAGGGACTCTGGCTCATCTCCTCAACCCCCATACTCCTTCCCTGTTGCTAATACTGTAGCTGCCTGAAAGCTCAAACTCTGGAGGGAATGCCCTACTCTTGGCTGGGGGAAATGGGGTGGAGGATAGGTAGTCCAACAGGCTGGAGAATAGACTACTAGGCCCACCTGCCCGGTCTGCTCTGGAGCTGTTACATGGCCAGGAGAAAGAAGTAGCTTAACTGTGCTGTATCCCTGCCTCCTTTTCTTTTGTGCATCCTCCCCAGACTTGCCTGCAGCCTGGTGAACTACTGACTATTTCTCTCCAAGAGCTCTAGAAGGGTAATTTCCTTGGCCCTGTAGCAGGATACCACAGTGGGCAGGCAGCCTATAAGGGCAGGAAGAGACAAGGAGTTTACTTCCAACTTTGCCTCCAAGTTCTTGCCAAGGCTGACCAGGGCTCTTGCTCCCATGAGTTCCTTGGTGGTGACAGGTGGAAATGCAGCTAAAGAGGGTCCTGTCTCATTCATGCGGACATCTCGAATCTGAAACACAGTCTTCCCTTGCCTTTCCATTCATCTTCTAGTTCCCTAGGCTGGGCTCTTCTCTCCACAGCCCCCTAACATTGGGGATTCCCAGGACTGAGCGTACTCAGATCTCTTTTCTTCTGGAGTTTTGCCCACCTCTCTTGTCATCTCATCTGGTCTGATGGCTTGGACTGAAATCCACACTATGAGACTAGTGTAAGGAAACTCTCCAGCGAAGGCTGAGTTCTTGAGCTTTATATAACCAGAGGCCTATTCACATACTTGCTTAACTTTTGCTTCCCAGAACTTCCACACCTCAACCACTGTTCACTAAACAAAGTGAGCCATTTGCAGTGAGTCTTCCCTGCCTGGTGATGGCAACTCCAACCTTCCAGCAGCTCTGACCCTTTGACACTTTGTCGTCATTCTTGCTTTTTATTTTCTTAGCAAACCCACATCTGCCACACGGTGGTAAGGCTCTTAATGGTACCTGGGTGGGTAGGATGATTGGTACATAGGTCATGACCCAGGGCTGGGGAAAACCGCTCCTTTCATAGGCTAGAAAGAAGGATAGAAGATGGGTGTGAAAAGGGAAATTGATAGATGCAACTGGTAGCTTGCTTTCTCTTTTCTCTTCTGTTACACATAAGGCAAGGTCATCTTCTATCGAAAGGAAAGAAAGCATAGGCTGAGATTGGGAAAACATGAAGATTTTGGGTAGAGGCTCTAAGAAGTAGAAGGAATTGATCTCCCACAACACACAACATGTCATTTTGTTTTTCTGACACAGAATCTTTCTGGGTAGCCAAGGCTGGCCTCAAACTTACTGTCCTCCCACCTAAGTCTTCCAAGTTGCTATGTTGATAGGCATGTAACACTGCCTCATCTCATGGCATGAGTGACTATAAACATGTTTTATAGGTCTGGGTAGTTTTCACCATGCCTTGTGCCCAAGATGGTCTGGTTGCTTGCCTAGCATTCAAGAAATGTAATGCCCTGAACTCAATCTCAGCATTAAAGGGGGTGGTAGAAGTGGAGGACACTTTGTAATATATGAAGACAAAAATACTAGTAATGATAATGAAAAAGGAACATTGTAGACTGAAGCTTGATTACTACAAGTTGAAGATTAATAGAATCCAGTGCCACAGAAGTCCACAAAAGCAAAAATCAATTAAGGGAGATTGAAGTGGAAACTTAAGGGTTCTTTGGAAAGTCAGTTGGATGGTAGTTTGCTGGGGCAAACACGTGAAGGAGTGTTTTCCTGAAGTGGACACAGGTGAAAGACGAAGGCAGACTTGTCAAAGAACTTTAGCTGAAGCAGATACAAGAGAAAGATGTTCTGCTAAAGCAAGCATGTGAAATGACATGTGATGAAGGATTCTTGGCTAACAACACGCATGTATTGGTCCACCTTACATTGCATAGTTGAGCTCCATTTGTCGGGACTCCATAGAGAGAAACGCCACAATTTTTTGCGGCTTCTGCAGACTCAGTCTGATTGGCAGAGTGATGTCAGCTGAGACAGATGCAAGAGCTGAGGCAAGACTTGTGGAGGACTTGTGATATTTGGAGTGTATAAATAGGACTTGAAGGACAGTGATGAAGGCTGAGCTAGGCTTGCTTATAGAGCTAGCTATTCAATGCCTGTGAGTCTAGAATCTTCTCTGATCTTCGCTTCCCAGAGAGAGGCACAGCAGAAACTTTTCCTGGCATTCCTGTTGGTCCTGGTCCCTCCTGCTGATTGGTGCCAGGGCTGAGGCCTGGCTGTGTCTACTAGGTCATGTCACCACTGTAGCTAACCCAACTCCACCTAACTGGACTGCTGGTGTATCCGTGAAGTGTTATGAGTGGATTGAGCTACCGATGCTGGCCTGTGAACTGAACTGCCGATTTCCAGACAACACAGACAGGAGTTGCTCCAAAGAACTTTTCTTTTTTCTTTTCTTTTTTTTTTTTTTTCTTTCTTTCTTTCTTTCTTTCTTTCTTTCTTTCTTTCTTTCTTTCTTTCTTTCTTTCTGTTTGTTTGTTTTTTTCAAGACAGGGTTTCTCTGTGTAGCCCTGGCTGTCCTGGAACTCACTCTGTAGACCAGGCTGGCCTCGAACTCAGAAATCCGCCTGCCTCTGCCTCCCAAGTGCTGGGATTAAAGGTGTGTGCCACCACCACCACCTGGCTACAATGTACTTATTTATAATAATAAATACATCTTTGGGCCTGAGCAAGCAGGGCCAACTAGAGCAAGCAGGATTGACCAAAGCAAGCAGAGGCCCTAAAAGTCAATTCCCAACAACCGGATGAAGGCTCACAATTGTCTGTACAGCCACAGTGTGTACTCATAGACATGAAATAAATAAATAAATCTTTAAAAAAATAAGATTTGAAAAAATTAAAGTTATAGGAGATGGTATTAATGAAGATGCATTTGCATGTTAGATAGATAATAGCAAAGATTTAAATAAGTTAGAGACTTTTTTGTTTGTTTTCAGATTATTTGTATTTTATATATTTGAATGCTTTGCCTGCTTTTACACGTGCCTGGTATTCAAAGAGGTAAGAAAGTATTGTTAGGTTCTCTGCAACTGGGCTTTATGGATGGTTTTAAGCTACCATGTGGATGCTGGGAACCTAAATGGGGTCCTCTACAAAGCAACATGAGTTCCTTCTTGCTCAGTCACTCCTCCGGCCAAGATTTTTTTCACCCCAAAGAACTTGAAGAGTCAGTAAGGGCCAGAAACAAGAGTAGAACCTGGAGTCACTACTTAGAGATATATTCTGAAGAGCTAGCCAACCATTCTCTCTCCTGCCCCTTTGACTGGCAGCCAGTTGCAAGGTGGGACCGAGACTACAGGATTCAGGTATGACTGTCAGTCTCTACTCAGTTGGAGAATCTGCCTGACAAGCAGTCTTTATTAGCTCTTGAGATCAAAGAAGCTGATCAGGCTCAAGACAATTCTGTGATTTTGAAATATAAAAGGAGGAAAAGAAGAAGGGGGGGGCAGTTCCACCCCTGACTAACAGAAAGCACTGACGTCTCTGTAAGGCCTTCTTCCCCTTTAGTTACCTATTGGGAGCTTAACCACTGCTTCCGACCTCACCCTGAGAGCCCTCCCTCAATCTTGCAATTGAGGGAAAATGCCAGTCTCAGAACTGGAAATTAAACTGTAAGAATGAATGAATGAAGTTAACTATCAGCTTAGTCTGCCACTTAGGAAATACAATGAGCAAGGACTAGCAGGGAGCTGGGTGTGGTCTGCTGTTCTCTGAGCACCCATCCATCTACTTACCTTGGCTGTAGCTGAGGTAAGTAGATGGATCCAAGTGTGAGACGGGCCTGAACTACTCAGTGGGTTCCCAGGTATCCTGCGCTAGGGTATAAGGTCCTGTCTCAGAACAACAATGAAACCAAACAAGCAGCAGACATTTTAAGGTAAGCAAGATTATAATATGAAGGTAAACAAGTAGAGACTCAAGGAAAGACCCAGAGCTAATTCAGTGAACAGAATACATACACACACACACACACACATATATATGCAGGCAAAGTACCCATACACATAAAATAAATTTATATTTATATATTATATAATCATAATTATATATTATATTATATCCTATTTATGAATTTGTTTATTTTTATTTATATTTGTTTGTATATTTATATTAAATATAAATATATATAAATGTATATTTTAAAGCTGAGGTTGGAAGTGTAGTTCAGTTGGCAGAGAACATGCATATCTTGCCTGAAAGCCCTAGGTTCAGTTCCTAGCAGTTGTAGGGACAGACGTGTGTAATGCCAGCATTCAGTAGGTAGTCACAGGAGCATGAGAAGTTCTAGGTCATCCTCAGTTACGTATTACATTTGAGATCCGTCTAATACACATGAGATTCTGACTCCAAAAAAAAAAAGGTATTTTTAAGAGAATTTATGTCTTTGGAGAAAGTAAGAGGAGCTTGCTGTTATGAAAAGGTAGTAATAGGAAAACAGGAAATATTGGAATTTGTAAAATGAATTGCCTAGCTGGCATATACTTGTAATACCAGAACTTGGGAGGCTGGCAGAAAGAGTACCAGCCAGTCCCAGCTAGTTACAGGATATTTAAATATTGTACATAGAAAACCTATCTGTTAGCAAAATATACAAGCTTAGAAAGATATTGTGTTGTCAAATGCAGCTAAGTGTCCTCTAGAGATGCAGTCTGAGGGTACCCTAAAAGTCTTTATAGATAAGGATGCACGTTGCATAGGAGAAGGCTTGTGGTCTCTGCTCTGTGATCTGAGGCAAAGTCGAGCTACCCCACCATAAAGGTAAAATCATTCAACCCTACAGACTTAGCTTGGAGCCACCCACCATGAAGGTGACATGGTTCGGCCTGCCCAGGGTGTAGAGATTTCTTTCATTTAAAAAAAAAAAAAAAATGGACCTTTGCTAGAGCTCTGTCTCTTTTGGCTTGGAAGAGCTTCTTCATGGAAGGAGCTCCCAGTAAGAGATAGGAATTTTCTCTTTGGGCTTGCAGGAACCACCGAGAAGCATCTGGCAGGCACAGGTAAAATGGTGCTCTAGGTAAGAGAGCAAAGGAGCCCTGGAGCTTAAGAGACAGGTAGACTGCCTCCATAGAATAACACAGAGAGAAAGATTTCTAAAGAGCTAGCAGTTTATTGTAGGACCTGGCTTGTAAGTAGATATTTTGTATACAGTTAAGAAAAGGTTACCTTGCTGAGCTAGCAGGGTTTCACCTCAACTCCTGCTTTCCTTCATGGCTATGAATAGTAATTAAACTTAAAAGGTTAAATATCACAAATCCACAGAGCAAGTTACAGACTTGCCAGGACTACATAGTGAGTCTGTCTCAACTCCATCCCCCCCCCCCCACACACACACACAAGTAATTAACAGATAAAATGTAAGGTTAAATGCAGGACGTCAACAATATAAGAAGAAGCAGGGCTTGGTGATGCAGATTTATAATCCCACAGAGTTTGAGAGGTCATAGATTAGAGATTCCAGGACAAAACTAACAGACAATAAACAAATAAACAAAGGTAACTGGGCACAGTTGAAGACCAATGAAATGTCGGGTGATAAAGCCAAAGATGTCTCTCAGAATGAAGATGATAAGGGGCTAGGGAGATGGCTCAGCAGGGAAAGCGCTTCCTGCCCAAGCAGGAGGCTCGCTCATCAGTCTACACCTGTTTGTTTGTTTTACATATACAAATGAAGTTTTATTCAATCATGATGAAAAACAAAATTATGTCATTTTGGGAAAATGGATGAAACTAGAGATCATCATGGTAAATGCAACAACCCAGCCTCAGATATCACATGTTTTCACAGATTTGTGAAATATATATATAAAATATTATATATAATATATAATGAATGTATTACACTTTTTAACACTAGTAATGTGTTAGTTCTCACAATGTCATACTATAAAAATAAAAAGCAAATCAAACCCAAAATACCCTCTAATTTTATCATATTATTTTGTAAACTATGTGGTATTTTTTGCTAATTATATATATATATATATACACTATATATATATATCCAAGCATGTAAAACAATATATATATGTATTTTTAAAGTAAGGATTAACACACACACATCCTTTTTGAGATTTTATTTATTTTTTTATTTAATGTGTATGAGTGTTTTGCCTGCATATATAATTGTGCCTCATATGTACGCAATACCTGAAGAGGCCAGAAGAGAGCGATGTACACATCTAACCCTAGCACTTTTGAGATGGAGGCAGAAACACTAGGAGTTTAAGATTATCTTTGGCCTCATAGCCAGTTTGAGGCCAGTCTGGTCTAAATAGTGAGTGCCACCTAGCTGAGGCTACAAAGTAAGATCTATCTCAAGAGGCTGGAGAGATTGCTCGCTCAGCAATTAAGAACAATGGCTGCTGTTGCTGAGGTCTAGAGTTAGATCCCCAACACCAATATGAAGGCTCACAAAGGTATAACTCCGGTTCCAGTGGTTCTGATGCCCTTTTCTTGCCTCTGTGGGCTCCAGGGAGGCACATAATAAATAGATATGCATATAAGCAAAGCATCCATACACATAAAATTAAATTTAAAAAGAAAAAACAATCCATCTCAAAAAACAGAAGCCAAGCCAGCCTGTGGTGGCACACGCCTTTAATCCCAGCACTTGGGAGGCAAAGGCAGGTGGACTTCTGACTTCGAGGCCAGCCTGGTCTACAGAGTGAGTTCAGGACAGCCAGGGCTACACAGAGAAACCCTGTCTCAAAAAACAAAAACAAAAACAAAACAACAACAACAAAAATAGAAGCGAAGGGAGGGAAAGGGCAGGAGGGAGAGAGGAAACAGAAGAGGAAAATTTTAAAGAACTATATGCTGTTTGTCCAGACCTCCCCCATAAATCTTCAGGTCCATAAAGTATTATAGGCCAAGTATTTCCATGACTCAAAGAAAAAAGATAATCCCTATAATATTTATACTAATGCCTTCCAAACTCAGTTACACACCTGATTTATCTGAATCCACATTTTTTTTACTGGTTTATTGGTTTACTGGTTGACTAAGTTTTAAATTTTTGGTGCTCAGGTTCTTACCACCCTTTTCCTAGAAAATGTTTTAAAAATATATCTACTTCTTGGCTTCCTAAACTCAACGAACTAAAAGTCTCCAAAAATTTGGCCTGGGAATCTTTCCCATAAGATCTGTTATTTTCGTTTTAGAAGTTATATTTAGTGATTAGTTTAAAAACTGAACGGTCTGATCTGAGTGATAGTAGCACACATCCTTAATCCCAGTGCTAAGGACACAGCAGTAGGTGCATCCTGAGTTCTGAGTTCAAGGCCAGCCTGGTGTACAGACCAAGTTTCAGGACAGCCAGGGCTATGCAAAAAAAAAAAAAAAAAAAAAAAAAAAA
>JADRCD010153952.1:0-26706 GCA_019843815.1 Montemys delectorum | reverse complement strand
TTGAAGACCCAGAAATGAACCCATGCACCTATGGTCACTTGATCTTTTACAAAGGAGCTAAAACCATCCAGTGGAAAAAAGACAGCATTTTCAACAGATGGTGCTGGCTCAACTGGAGGTCAACATGTAGAAAAATGCAAATCGACCCATTCCTTTCGCCTTGTACAAAGCTCAAGTCCAAGTGAATCAGGGACCTCCACATCAAACCAGATACATTGAAACTAATAGAAAGTAAAGTGGGGAAGAACCTCGAGCAAATAGGCACAGGGGAAAATTTCCTGAAGAGAACCCCAATAGCTTCTGCTCTAAGATCAAGAATTGACAAATGGGACCTCATAAAGTTGCAAAGCTTCTGTAAGGCGAAAGACACTGTCAATAGGACAAAATGGCAACCAACAAATTGTTATAGTGTCTTAATTTAAGATCTTTTGAATAAAATTGTACTATTTTTCTGAAGAAAATGATCATAATGGAGTTTGGAAGAGAATCCACTCATAAATTTGATCTAAGGGATATTTATGCAAATTTTATCACAAGAGTGTTAAGTAAATTGTACACTGGCAAGTATGTTAAAGAATAGCCATTTTACCATGTTCTTTATAGGATTATTACCTTTTTTACATTTTGGTATTTCAATAGTTTAATTATTTCTTCTTTTGATATCTAGCTGTAGTTTTGTTACAATAAAAATTGCAGTGATTGATGTTAACATAAACCAACAACAACTTTTAAGCCTTAATCTGTGCCACACAGAGACTGTAAATCTCTATTGTGCAAAAGCAAATTCTTTTTTTTATTAGGTATTTTCTTTATTTACATGTCATATGATATCTTCTTTTCTGGTTTCCCCTCTGAAAAAATAAAATAAAATAAAAAAACTTTTCTCCCTCCACCCTCCCAGTGGTCACCAGTCCACCCTCACCTGCTTGCTGGCCCCGGCATTCCCCTACACTGGGGCATAGAACCTTCACAGAACCAAGGGCCTCTCCCATTGATGAACGATTAGGCCATCCTCTGCCACACATATGCTGCTGGAGCCATGAGTCCTACCATGTGTACTCTTTGGTTGGTGGTTTAGTCCCTGGGAGCTCTGAGGATACTACTTAGTTCAAACTTTTCAGCTCCTTGGGTCCTTTATCTAACTCCTTCACTGGGGACCCCATACTCAGTCCAATGGATGGCTGTTAGCTTTTAGTATTAGTGGGGTACTGTCAGAGCCTCTTAAGAGACAGCTATATCAGACTCTTGTCAGCCAGCACTTGCTGGCATCCACAATAGTATCTGGATTTGATGATTGAATATGGGAAGTGTTCCTAGGTGGAACAGTCTCTAGATTGTTCTTCCTTCAGTCTCTGCTTCATATTTATTTTTGCAACTCCTTCAGTGGGTATTTTGTTTCCCCTTTTAAGAAGGTATGAAGTATCTACACTTTGGTCTTCCTTCTTCTTGAGTTTCTTGTGGTTTGTGGATTGTATTTTGGGTATTCCAAGTTTCTGGGCTAATATCCACTTATCAGGGAGTGCATACTATGTGTGTTCTTTTGTGATTGGGTTACCTCACTCAGGATGATATCGTCCAGATCCATCCATTTCCCTAAGAATTTCATAAATTCATTGTTTTAAATAGCTGAGTAGTACTCCATTGTATGGATACACCACATTTTCTGTATCCATTCCTCTGTTGAGGGACATCTGGGTTGTTTCCAGTTTCTGGCTATTATGAATAAGAATGCTATGAACATAGTGGAACATGTGTCCTTATTACATGTTGGAGCATCTTGTGGGTATATGCCCAGGAGTGGTATAGGCAGATCCTCTGGTAGTACTATGTCCAATTTCCTGAGGAACCACCAAACTGATTTCCAGAGTGGTTGTACCAGCTTGCAATCCCAGCAACAATGAAGGAGTGATCCTCTTTCTCCACAACCTCGCCAGCATCTGCTGTCACCTGAGTCTTTGATCTTAGCCATTCTGGCTGGTATGAGGTAGAATCTCAGGGTTGTTTTGATTTGCATTTCTCTCATGAATAAGGATGTTGAACATTCCTTTAGGTGCTTCTCAGCCATTTAGTATTCCTCACTTGAGAATTCTTTGTTTAGCTCTATATCCCATTTTTAATAGGGTTATTTGGTTCTCTGGAGTCTAACTTTTGGAGTTCTTTGTATATATTGGATATTAGCCATCTATCAGATAGAGAATTGGTAAAGATTTTTTTCTAATATGTCCTATTGACAGTGTCCTTTGATTTACAGGAATTCAAGGCCCATACTTAAACATAGTAAAAGCAATATACAGCAAACCTGTAGCCAACATCAAACTTAATGGAGAGAAACTTGAAGCAATCTCACTAAATCAAGGACTAGACAAGGCTGCCCACTCTCTCCCTACCTATTCAATATTACACTTAAATCCCTAGGCAGAGCAATTAGACAACAAAAAGAGATCAAAGTGATACAGATTGGAAAAGAAGAAGTCAAATTATCACTATTTGCTGATGATATGATAATATACTTAAGTGACCCCAAAAATTTCACCAGAGCACTCCTAAACCTGATAAACAACTTCAGCAAAGTAACTGGATATAAAATTAACTTAAGCAAATCAGTGGCCTTCCTCTACACAAAGGATAAACAGTCTGAGAAACACATTTGGGAAACAACACACGCCACAATAGTTACAAATAATATAAAATACCTAGGTGTGACTCTAACTAAGCAAGTAAAAGATCTGTATGACAAGAAATTCAAGTCTCTGAAGAAGGAAATTGAAGATCTCAGAAGATGGAAAGATCTCCCATGCTCATGGATTGGCAGGATTAATATAGTAAAAATAGCCATCTTGCCTAAAGCAATCTACAGATTCAATGCAATCCCTATCAAAATTCCAACTCAATTCTTCACAGACTTGGAAAGAGCAATTTGCAAATTCATCTGGAATAACAAAAAATCTAGGACAGCAAAAAATATTCTCAACAATAAAAGAACTTCTGGTGGAATCATCATCCCAGACCTTAAGCTATAGTACTAAGCAATTGTGATAAAAACTGCATGGTATTGGTACAGTGGCAGGCAGGTAGATCAATGGAACAGAATTGAAGGCCCAGAAATGAACCCACACACCTATAGTTACTTGATCTTTGACAAAGGGGCTAAAATCATCTAGTGGAAAAAGGACAACATTTTCAACAAATGGTGCTGGCTCAAGTGGCGGTTAGCATGTAGAAGAGTTCCTTGTAGAAATCTCAAGTACAAGTGGATCAAGGACCTTCACATAAAACCAGATACCCTGAAACTAATAGAAAAGAAAGTGGGAAAGAGGCTTGAGCATATGGGTTCTCCTGAAGAGAACATTCAAAAGCAGATTCTTGAGATATATTCATTTACAAATACTTACAAATGTTTATATTTACCTTATAAATACATATACCCTATAAACATATAAATATTATAAGTATTTATAAATGAAATTTATAAATAACATACAATGTACTGTTGTGAGTAGTGACTGTCTTCTGAGCCAAGCAGTTGTTATCACAGGGATTTTTTTTTTTTTTTTTTTTTGGTTTTTCAAGACAGGATGTCTCTGTATAGCCCTGGCTGTCCTGGAACTCACTCTGTAGACCAGGCTGGCCTCGAATTCAATTATCTGCCTGCCTCTGCCTCCCAAGTGCTGGGATTAAAGGCATGTGCCACCACTGCCCAGGTATCATAGGGAATTTAATTGTTCTCTCTTGCATAAGATCATCCTAGTCAGACTTGTTGACTGTTTGTACACCTACCTTTGGAGCAGTGGGGAGGGTAGCTCTTCCTTACTGCCTCTTCTCAACTCTGCCTTGAAAGAGTCTTCTGGAGGAGCTAGAGTATATAGGTTGGGGACGACTAGGGGAGGAAGGAGGTACCCATCTATGTAGCTATAGTGTATAGTTCTGGTCCTTGCTGTGTACGTTTTTTATGGTGCAGGTTTCTCTGGATAGGGTACCCAGATTTATGTAAGTAGTATCTTTCCTGTGCTCTGCATGGAAACAGAATTGACTCATTTGTTTTCCCAAGTGAATTTGGCAGAATTTGTTCCTCAGTGGGACCATAGAGGAGTGTAGACATTGTCTAGGTTTGACCCTCGAAGGAATATTAACAGTATGTGCACACTGAGGCAGTGCAAACTTATATGCCTTTCATGCCTTTAACAAGATTACTGTCTGCATTGTATAGAGGAGACAATAGAAGTGACAAGAAAATTACTAATTAGTTAATTAGTTCTATTCTCTTTAGTCCTCCATTGAATAATGAACATTTCATCCCAAGAAAATCACAAAGTAACTGAGTCTTCAAGATTGTATGCTAGTAATATTGAGGATGGGACATTCCTAAAAGCTAAGGATCTGTTTGATATAGTTATGTTTATATAGTCCATGTTCTTAGTATATTCAATATGTCAGTTTTGTTTTTGTGAAACTGTCGTTTTTTCCTGTATCTTTACATGTGCATCAAATTATAGTAGAAGGCTCCAGACCCATCAAATATATTTCCAGCAGGGAATTTCTATGTTTTCACTCACCATTTCTATTTCTTTTATTTCCTCTTTTTAAATTTTATTCATCATTATTTTGCATAGTGCTTTTTATTTATCACTTACCCACAGCCACTCTACAAAAGGATGCATGACAGCTATAGCACTATAAGGGTGTAAGACATCTATGGCAGTGTAAGGATGTAAGACATCTATATCACTGTAAGGATGTAAGACATCTATATCACTGTAAGGATGTAAGACAGCTATAGCACTGTAAGGATGTAAAAGAGCTATAGCAGTGTTAGGATGTAAACCAGCTTTAGAATTGTATGGATGTAAGACAGATACACCACGGTAAGGCTGTAAGACAGCTATAGCAGTGTGTGGATATAAGACAACTATGACAATATAAGGATGTAAGACAGCTATAGCTCTATGTACATAAGACAACTATAGCAGTGTAAGGATGTGAGACAGCTATAGCACTATATAGATGTAAGACAGCCAGCTATATCACTGTATGGATGTAAGCCAGCTATATCACTGTATGGATATAAGGCAGCCATAGCACTATATGGGTGTAAGATAGCTAAAGCACCTTCCAATCTGTAAAGCATTTTATCTACTGGTAGCAGTATGACAAAGGAAGAGTGAAGCTTAGTATCCCTTTAAGATGAACTGTTTACTTTGGCCCCTGGCCCTTGGGGAGCTGTGGGTTACTGTGACGGTATGGCTAAACCAAGACCCACAGTGCACACAGCAGTCCAAAAATGGCAAAGAAGTGGCATCAAGATACCCTGGTCACAGAGATATGGGTTTCTTAAGGAGTCTCACTGACCCAAGTTCCTGAGGAACATGCATTTTGCCAAGCACAATAAGAAGGGCCTGGAGAAGATGCAGGAGAACCATAGTAAGACAATGAGTGCACTTGTAGAAGCCATCAAGGCCCTTGTGAAGCCTAAGGTGCTTAATCCCAATATGCCAAAGGTCTCTAACACAAAGCTCTATGGAATTACTTTGACTTCCCATTTTAAGTTTGGGTAGCAAATTTGTGTCCACATGACCAAGAGTCACAGGCTCTGCCAGTCAAAGCCTAAGGATCAAACAAAGGCACAGCCTCCATCTCCAGTTCAGTCCCAGGCCTCTACTTTCCCTCCTGCTCCAGGTCATACAAAGGTGCTCAGGCACAGTAGAAAGGGCCTCTATCTGCCAAGATGAAAAACAGATGTATCACTATGACCCCCTCACTATTTGAAGGTAGTTTGTGTCCTATGCAGTTTTTACAAATATACTTGAGGCAAATCCATTGTAAAAGGAGATGAAAAAAGTAGAAACTGAGGATCTCAAATGTACTGAGATCTCCTGACCCATTTTAGATCTCTGAAAGCCTTACACTCTAACAAATTGTGTTAAGGATGCACTGAGAAACCAATACAAAAACATCCCAATGAGTGTGAGAACATATTACAAATAGTGTGTACAATCTCATGTTCCTCCACTCAGTCATTCAATATTAGGAACAGTTACAGACACTAACTGGATCTATATAGTATTCATTCACAGATATGTTATAGGTGGTTTCCCCTTGTTGACCCATGAAGCTAACACAAACCCAATTTACGTTGAGAAATTACTATGATCCACATAACTTTGGGGTTGGAAACTTGATTGGGGTGATAAGGGAAGGAATAGAGGACAGACACAAGGACACTTTATTTGGAAAAGCTGACATCACATCATGTGGGCTGAATTCTCTAATGGATATGCACTAGCAGCTGAAAGAGAAGGCAGGTTAGTTAATCTAGTAGGATGTTCTTACAGAAGAGAAGCTTCAGTTTGTAAACTTCTTGGAGGAGGAAACTTTGCTCAATATCTTCTGTATATACTGTCACCAACTGCATTTAGCTCAGGGAAAGGCTCCACCACTCCCATGTGAAGTGGAAACTTCTAGTTTCTTTGGAAAGTTAGTTATGTCAAATGATGTTTTGTGGGGGCATATAGGGGAAAGGTTGTATTGCAAAACTAAACATGTGAAAGGCTGTTTTCCTGAAGAAGACACAGGTGAAAGTATGTTGTAATGAAGTGGAAGATCCTCACTGAGCATTAGTTTGGTTTGCTCTGTCTTGCTATTCTTCATGACATGCATGCATTGGTTTGCTTTACATAGCGTTGCTGAGCTCAACTTGTTCTAATGCTACCATTGAAAGAAACATGCCCAAGAACTGCTCATGAGGTTCCAGCAGCAGCTTGCTGTCTCCCCAGCCTCACATTAGGCTGGTTGATGAGTGGAGTGGTTTCTTTAGGATCGAATTACAGCTGCCTGGTATCTGCTTGCTGAAAGGATAGACTGTGGCTGCTGGTTCATGCCTAGTGTCTGCCTGCATAGAGGACTGGTCTGCAGCTGCTGAGTCATATTTGGTACTTGTTACAGGACTGAACTGCTACCAAAGAAGATCGAGCTCACCCCTAAATAACTATTACTGAACTATTACCACTTCCCCTATATCTTTTTTTTTTCAAGACGGGTTTCTTTGTATAGCTCTCTCTGTCCTGGAACTCACTCTGTAGTGAGTTCCTGGCTGGCCTTGAACTCAGAAATCCACCTGTCTCTGCCTCCCAGGTGCTGGGATTAAAGGCGTTGGCCACTACCACCCAGCTCTTCCCCCATATCCTAATAACTTTTCACTTCCACTATCTCTGCTGGATGTTAGGCTAGAGGAGATGTTGAACCCTTATTAAAAATTTTTTCCTACCCTCATGGGTCTGATGCTTTGGGTCACATGTCTATTCTCATGTGAATAACATTCACTTAGGACTTTATCCACTCCTTACATAAAATCCATATGGAATTGAGGATGTGGATAAATTACTTTTATGGAGAACAGATATTTAAGGTGGTTTTCAACTCTACCAGATTTCATCAAGGCTTCATAGGTAGAATATTATTTTTTTCTAAATTAATTTTTTCATATATCATTTTTGAATCAAGTTCTCCTGCCCTTATTCTACTCACTCACCCAACTTTATATTTTTTCTCTCCTTTTTAGGTCAATAAAATACAAAAACAAACAAAAACCCAAAGCCACACAAAAATGAGAAAAAAATAAGCAAACAAGAGACCATTAAAATAAAAGATAGAAAAACAAAATAAAATGAAGCAAACTGTCCACAAAAGTCTATGGAGTTCATTTTGTATTGGCCAATTACTCCTGAACATGCACCTACTGTGGAGTGTGGTTGATATACCCAGTAACAGCACAATAGAGAAATTTTATTTCCTCTTTGCCAATAGGTATCAGTTGTGATGGATTCTTATTCGACTCTCCTCTTGATTCTGGGACCAGTTCTGGCTTGACCCTGAGTAGGTCCTGTGTGCTGCCATGATCTTTATGAATCCATATGTGCATCAGTTCTCTTATATCCAGAAGATACTATTTCTCTGGACTCATACAGAAACTCTAGCTCTTATACTCTAACACCCCATTTCTGCATAAATTCCTGAGCCTCATAGATTTTATGAAGACATTCTTTTAAGGATGAATGATCCAAAGTCTCTCACTTTCTGTACATTATATAGTTGCGGGCCTCTGTTGATTCCGCTTTACTGCAAGAAGTTTCTTAGGTGTGGGTTAAGCAAGGCACTGAATATAAGTATAGCAGTATGCCATTAGGAATCATTTTATTGCTTTGTTTCCTTAGGAGAATAATAGTATTAGGTTTTACCATAGCTGCAAGGGAAAAAGGCAAGAAATATATAAACACAGGCCTATTAGAGTAACACCTGAGCTTTCAATAAAGATTCTGAAAGCCAGAGGGCCTGGATAGATTTTCTGCAGTTCTGAGAAACCACATATGCTATCCACTAAAACTAACAATGATTATCAACGGTGAAAAAAGATTCTGTGGTAAAACCAAATTTAAGTCATTTTATCTATGAATGCAGCTATACGGAAGATGATAGAAAGAAAACTTCAGTCTCAAGTTGTTACTTACACTCAAGAGTACACAAAGAATAAATAATGTAAGAATAGTAAAGCAAAAGAGGGGAGAAAAACCCACAGCATCCCAACAAATGAACAGAAATCAATAAACATTGTCCATTAGTCACTCAACATTAATGGTTCCAGTGCAACAATAAAAATAACACAAGCTAATAGATTGGATTAGAAAATAAGATACAGATTTTTGTTTCACCCAAGAAACACATCTCAAGTGTATCACCTCAGGATAAGATGATGGACAGTGGTATTCCAAGGAAATCAACATGAAAAGGAAGCAGGTATAGCTATTTTAATATCTGACAAAACAGAACAAACAAAAACTAATCAGAAGAGAAAGAAAAGGCCACTAATATAATCAAATGGAAAATTCTACCCATAGGACGCAGCTCTTCTTACTGTATATGCACCAAACATAAAGGCACCCAAGTTTATAAAAGATTTACCACTATAGCTAAAAGCCCATATGGACCCTCACACAGTAATAGTGGGTGACATTAGTATCACAATCTCACCAACAGACAGGTTATTTAGATAAAAACTAAAGAGAGAAACCATAGATTAAATAATTTGATCAATCAAATGGTCCTAGCAGACATCTGTAGAAAATTCTACCCAATCACAACCAAATATATTTCTTCTTATATCAGGGATATCAGGGATATACCTCAACTAAATAAAGTCAATTTACAGCAAGCTAACAGCTAACATCAGCCTACATGGAAGGAAACTAAAAGGGTTTTCATGAAAATCAGGAACAAGACAAGGATGTTACTATTGTACTTGAAGTCTTAGCTAGAGCAGTAAGACAACTGAAGGAGATACAAATAGAAAAGGAAGTAATCAAAGGGGAAGGGGCCGTTCATATTTTCCCTCAGAACATCTACACATTATGCAGGAAGGGAAAATAACCTGTGATTGGCAGGATACGGTGCAATTGGGAACAAATGCTGAGTATCAGAGGGGCAGGAGAAGAGAAAAGTCATTCTTCAGGAGTTTTAATGTCATGGCTTCTTTTCGTGAAGGCCTTCCCTATGGTGATCTACACTGAAGCAGCTCTCTTAGACAAACCTTGCTTATTCATATTACTTTCTTGAGTATGAATGTGGTCATACACACTTTATTCATGATGAATCAAGGATTATATACTTTGTGTGGGAGAAAGGACATGAGAATATGCAGGGAGGAAGGGTCATTGGTTGAAGGCTAAGGCTGGTTAGATACCTCATTATCATAAAGAAGTCCAGGTGCTATGCTAAGTGACTATGGTCCTCTGTATGGTGGTCTCAGAGCAGGCACTGGAGTCTGGGAGGGGGTCTCAGATCCCTAAGATCCCCAGTGTTTGAGTACTGCTCCACTTTGCCAGTTTTTATGTCAAGCTGGTAGAGCAGTACCACATGTCCTACAATATAATAGTGTGCATATATATTCCTAAAAACTCCACCATGAAACCTTGAACAGAGAATTCAGTTTTACGTATTTTTTTACATAACATTCATGTTGTAATCCTTGTATGAATTTTTTACACTTCTTTCGTTTAAGTTGTTTCTAAATAAAGCAAAAATAAACTTTTGATTCAATTTTAATTGAACATTGTACTACAATATGTAAACAGAGCAGAATAATTCACTCTCAGAACCTTTAAAAGCAGCTAAGTGATCCTTCCCATAAGTAATTTAAATCACTAAACAGTTAACTTTATCATTCCTTACTTCAGGTATTCTGAGACATTGGTGTAGGAAAAAGCAACATATGTACCAGGATGTTGTCTAGGACTGAAACAATGATTAAATGTTCTGGTCAGTTTAGAAAACTAAAAGACCCATTTGACTTCAGTTTAAAGAATAAGGAGGAGGTGGTCTGTGGGGGGAGATAAAGAAAGCACCCCCTTTGATGCACAGGGGCCAGTTTGGGATGCAAGTACTACTGCCAGTAGATGCCAGAACATAAAACTCAGTGGCATTTTGGATACTTTGTCTGTTTTTTTTTTTCTTTTTAAACTTAATGTTCTTTTGCTTCTACATGATGTTTTCCCATTTTGTGTTTTTATGATGTCTGTGTGTGTGCACGCACGTGCATATGTGTGTTTCTCATGATTTTTCTTTGCTTTTTTTCACTGTCATGTGTTTTATTCTGACTTGTTTACTTTGTCATTTGTCTGTTTGTTTCCTAATGAGAGAAAACAGGAAGGCGTGGCGTTGGATGGGTGGGCGGGTGGCAGGGAGGAGTGGGATCAGGGAGGACATGAAGGGTGAGGAAAGCATGATAAGGATATACGGTATAAAGAATGTGTCCAGTTAAGAAGGGAGCAGACTGCATTTGGGATGTATCAAGTATTTTGACTCCCTTAATAAAATGGAAGTTGGGCATTGGGTATATGATGCTGGTGAAGCATGGTCTTGGTTTGCATGGATTCTGCGATACCGTTTGCTTAGTCATGGAGTTTGACTAATTTGCTGTACAGGATCAGAGGATTATCAACATTGCATTTTGAAGGACTTTATACAGTTTTTTTACAGCCCACACAATGATCTTGCCTTATGCATGTACTCTTTCTACAACTCTGGCTCCCTCCTGCCTTCCACTTTTCCCACCTTGCAGCAGATTGGCAGACTACATTTACTTGGAGTTCACAGCACCCATGAAAGCTTCCTCTTTTTTTTAATGGGATATTTTATGTATTTACATTTCAAATGTTTTATCCACTCTCCCTGTTTCCCCTTCAGGAAACCACTATTCCATCCTCCTTCTCTCTGCTTATATGAGGGTACTTCCCATCCACCCACCCACTCCTATCTCCCTGCCCTGGCATTCCCCTATTCTCAGGCATCAAGCCTTCCCAGGATCAAGGGCCTCTCCTCACATTGATGTCTAATAAGGCTATCCTGTGCTACATATGCAGCTTGAGCCATGGGTCCCTCCATGTGTACTCTTTGGTTCGTAGTTTAGTCCCTGGGAAGTCTGCGGGGGGTAGAGGGGTCTGATTGGTTGATATTGTTGTTCTTCCTATAGGTTGCAAACACCTTAAGCTCCTTCAGTCATTTCTCTAAGTCTTCCATTGGGGACCCATATACTCCTTTCAATTTTTGAATGAAAGCATACACCTCTGTATTTATCAGACTCTGGTAGAACCTCTCAGGACACAGCTATATCAGGCTCCTATCAGCAAGCACTTGTTGGCATCTGCAATATTGTTTGGCTTTAGTGTTTCTTAGTGGGATGAATCCTCAGGTGGGTCAGCCTCTGGGTGGCCCTTATTTCAGACTCTGCTCCACATTTTGTCTTCGTATTTCTTCTTGATAGTATTTTGTTCCCCCATCTAATAAGGACCAAAGCGTCCACATTTTGGTCTTCCTTCTTCTTGAGTTCCATGTGGTCTGTAAATTGTATCTTGGGTATTCTGAGCTTTTGGGCTACCAGTGAGTGCATACGATGTGTGTTCTTTTGTGACTGGGTTACCCCACTCACTATTTTCTAGTTCCATCCATTTGCCTAATAATTTTACGAGTTGATTGTTTCTAATAGCTGAGTAGTACTCCATTGTGTAGATGTACCACATTTTCTGTATTCATTCTCTGTTGAGGGACATCTGGGTTGTTTCCAGTTTCTGGATATTATGAATAAGGCTGCTATGATCATAGTGGAGCATGTGTCCTTATTACATGTTGGAACATCTTCTGGGTATATGCCCAGGAGTGATATAGCTGGGTCCTCTGGTAGTAGTATGTCCAATTTCTGGAGGAATCACCAAACTGATTTCCAGAGTGGTTGTACCAGTTTGCAATCCCACCAGCAGTGAAGGACTGTTCCTCTCTCTCCACAACCTTGCCAGCATCTGCTGTCACCTGAGTTTTTGATCTTAGCCATTCTGACTGGTGTGAGGTACAGTCTCAGGATTGTTTTGATTTGCATTTCCCTCATGACTAAGGATGTTGAACATTTCTTTAGGTGCTTCTCAGCCATTTAGTATTCCTCACTTGAGAATTCTTTGTTTAGGTCTGTATCCCGTTTTTTTTGTTTTTTGTTTGTTTTTTTTGTTTGTTTGTTTATATTTTTTATTAGATATTTTCTTTATTTACATGTAAATTTTCCCTTTCCCAGGTTCTCCTCCAAAAAACAAACAAACAAACAAAAACAATGTTATTGTATCCCAGTTTTAATAGGGTTATTTAGTTCTCGGGAATCTAACTTCTTGAGTTCTTTGTATATATTGGATATTAGCCCTCTATCAGATGTACGATTGGTAAAGATATTTTTCCAATTTGTTGGTTGCCATTTTGTCCTATTGACAGTGTCCTTTGCCTTCCAGAAGCTTTGTAATTTTGTGAGGTCCCATTTGCCAGTCCTTGATCTTAGAGCATAAGCTATTGGTCTTCTGTTCAGGAAACTTTCTCCTGTGCCCATGTGCTTGAGGCTCTTCCTCACTTTCTTTTCTATTAGTTTCAGTGTATCTGGTTTTATGTGGAGGTCCTTGATTCACTTGGACTTGAGCTTTGTACTAGGAGATAGGAATGGATTGATTTGCATTCTTCTACATGCTAACCACCAGTTGAACTACCACCATTTGTTGAAAATGCTGTCTTTTTTCACTGAATGGTTTTAGCTTCTTTGTCAAAGATCAAGTGACCATAAGTGTGTGGCTTCATTTCTACTAGCAGCTTGACAGTACATCTGAAAGCTCTAGAATAAAATGAAGCAAGTATACCCAAATAGTATTGAATGTGTGGTCTTCTATAGGAATTGTCCAATCATACTGGGAACCATACTGTCAGAAACAAAGCTGATACTCCCACACTCACCAGCTGTCAGTTACCAATAGCTCCCTAGGTAAGGGTCAGGTATTTAGTATTTATAATGTATTATTTAATTAAAAAATAATTTATCTATTAGAAAAACACAAATTTGAAACTGAAGGGATGGCCCAGGCTTGAAAATGGTTGCTTCAGAAGCATGCAGGTCTTAAGTTGAGGTCCAGAACCCATATACACACATAAAGTCTCAGTAGGATGTGTGATCTATCTATCTATCTATCTATCTATCTATCTATCTATCTATCTATCTATCTATCTATCTGTCTGTCTGTCTGTCTGTCCGTCTGTCTATATATCCATGCATCCTACAATCTATCCATCTATGTTTGTACTTAGTGGTTTTGTGTGTGTGTGTGTGTGTGTGTGTGTTTGTGTGTGTGTGTGTGTGTGTCTGTATGTGTGTGTGTGTCTGTATGTGTGTGTGTGTGTCTGTATGTGGTGTAAGTATAATGAGTTTTGGGGTCCAGCTCTGGTTCTGTGCTTTCTGCTTCTTCCCTTTCAGGATGTCCAAATGTCTCTGCACACTGGGCTAGACAGATGATATAGATCCTGGAACTGGTAAGAGTTCTGAAGGATCCTGGTCTGGGTGGGAATAAATGCCAGGGACTAGACAGTGTGCAGGGCGAAGGCCTTCTCTAGGAATCTTAGTCTTATAGCTCTTTTAAGTGAAGTCTTCTCTGATAATCTTCAATGAAACAGCTCTCTGAGATGATCTTACCTTATGTATATTCCTTTATTTAGTGTGGGCTTGTACGAATGCAATTTATTAGGGGCAAACCACAATTTCTATAGTTTGGGAAAGGGGGTGAGAATATCCAGGGTGGGCAAAGGTCATTGGCTGAAGGATAAGAAACTGCAATGCCTCATTATCATCGGGAGACATTCTTTGCATCTCAAGTGCAAGGCTATGTGATGTTCATCAGATAGGTTGTGGGGTCTGGGATCCCCCACGTAGAAAAGAGGAAGTTCCTTGATATAGGGAGTTGGCCATTTCCACTGAACTCTAGGCCTTCCAGTAAGAAGACTTTGACTTTAGCAACAAGGTTTCCCAACATGTGTGTGTGTGTGTGTGTGTGTGTGTGTGTGTGTGTGTGTGTGAGAGAGAGAGAGAGAGAGAGAGAGAGAGAGAGAGAGAGAGAGAGAGGCAGGGAAATAATTATAGAGAGATGTCAATAATTATTGATGCGGTCATGAACTTGAGAGGAGTAGGTGAGTGGATAACTCACAGGTAGAGTTGGAGAGTACAGGGTTGGAAATGATTTTAGGAGAGTACTTGTGAGAAATTCTCAAAAATAAAACAAAACAAAAAACCCTACAACAACAAAAAACAATCAAATGGATAAAAAAAATTCATCCATCAGTAATCCCATCATTGCACAGGAAACAGCTGGACTCATGAAGCTGCCTGGTCTGCCAATCAAGTCAATTTAATGCCTTCATGTTCAGTGGGAGATCATGCCTCAAAAGAAAAATAGGTAGACAAAATAAACAAAAGTCAACCCCTTCCTTCCATATAAATGTGCTTATACATGAGGAGGTACAAAGAGCATCCACATTCATGTACTAACTGAGAAAAATAAGTGATATATAAGAGCCAGATGTCATTTGACCAGATGTTTCATTTCTTGAGGGATATCATTACTTAAAACTCAGATCCTGTGATTCTCACGTACTGAGGAATGTTGTCAAAATTAGCTCAGTGTAAAATCCTTCCATGAATGACGTATGTGGGTGTGATGTTTATATCTTGAGTAAAAGCCAATGAAACAATGAGGTTACTGTAATTTACTTTACCATTAGGTCAATTAAAGTATCCTTTGACTTATAATTACATCTGAGTCTTTGTAAAAGTTTGGGGAACAGTTAATGGTTGTAAGTTTTATTTGTACTGATTTACGATTATCATTATTATAGCAGTCTTTATTTTCTTTTCAGTATTTTTCACCATGGTTGCCTCGGGTAATGATATTTAAGGTCTCAATCAATATTGAGGCTTTTTTCTGAGCACATTAAAAGCATTCCCTGTTGTTGCATGCTTTGAAAGTGCATGACTGTTATTTTCAGTCTACATATCAGATATTTTGTTATATAGATGCTAGTAACTAACTAGGAAGGCTATATTAATTTTAATACATTTTATTTTTTGGTCTCATTTAAAGGATTACACTATTTCCAACTGGTCAGGTCCAAGTACAAACATTTCAGTAACCACAGTGTTGAAGGTTACCAATTATATTTTTAGTGCATGTGTGAAAAACAAGTCACACTGACAAGATTGAACTCAGACTGAGGCCCATAACAGAATATTTCATTCAAATGCTTATAATCTGGGTTGCTTTTCTCCCATTGTCTAATAGCAAAGCTGGTTATATTAAGCTAGATGTCATGACTTAAATGCAGTACTAATCAACTGAAGATAAAGTGCTTTCCCCAGAATTTAGTGTGAGTTACATTTAAAGATAGTTTAACAAACAAAATTCTAAATAAAATGAAGGCATTCATGAATTTTTTTGGTGTACCTATTCAGCTGAAACTGTGCATAGCTTACATTAGCATGTAGTTGTGCTGAGTTTAGCATCGGTGTTGACATTCTCAAGCAAAGAACATTTTACCACTTACAATTTTCCATCCTAGAGCAGAGCCATAAGGAAAGCTTACAGATGGAAGCAAATAAGAAATATTGCAGTTATTGTTCTTCAATGCATAAACAAAGAAAACCTTGAATCTGCTTTTCAGATCAGATGTATTTATAAAAATAAATCAAATATCCTGACTCAGTCTAGTATGGTTTTCATAGATAATGAGTCATTGACAGAATGCCATGGATTTTTATATACTAGTAAATTATGTTACCAATCATTGAAAATATATGCTATAATAACTTCTATCAGCCGGCCTTTATATGAAATTTCTATCATTATGGTTTGTAAATATGTGGAAAGACCTTCTTAGTGTGGAGTATGTATGGACCCTTTCACATTATTCCATGAACAAACATGTGAAACATGTAGCACTGTTTTGGCTATTGTATATCATGTGTTTATTTGACTAGTTTATATTATAAAGTATAAAATTCTGATTTCTGTGGCATTAAAAAAGGTTATAGTAATAATTTGTTAAGCAAAATCTAGTATATTTAAACGCAATTATATGCAAGAGTGTTTTAACACCTGCTTTCCTGAAGTTTAAATTTTAAGAAAAGTTGAAGATTATTTTAACAGCATATTATATGCATGTATATACATTATTTTGTACAAACAAAATACATATATAAATATAAATATTATCTTTAAAAATATTAAGCTTTGTATTGTATTTTAAGGATGTCTGCTGTTAATGTGATTGACTCCTACAAATATTTTGTTATGGAGAAACATAACTAGGTAGGCCTGGGAGAACTGAAGGTGATGATTATTCTGAGAAAACACTTATTATATCTATATTTATGCCTTGTATTTTAATTTTCCAGGCAAAGTGAAGTAGTTTTGCATTGGTAACAGAAGGCAAAAACTGAAGGCAAAAAAATCAGTCTTAACACAAATAGAACTGTGTACATAATATTAATTTTTACTATACTAATAATATCTTGCTGCTGCTCTTTATTCTTTTTAAACAAAAGAAGTAGCTAAGTAAGGGTGATACTGGGGCATGCTGAGTGGAAGCACTGAGCTGTGTAACTTCTAGAACTGCTTGCAATGATGATAATTTTTCAGATCTACTTCAGTGTTACCAACTTATTAAAAGTCTTTCTAATTACTTAGATTTATTTTATCTATTATTGAATTGAAAACAGACATGAATCTTGGCTTCTATTTACTACTATTTGTACTGACAATGCAAATATGGAAGTTATAAGATTGCTTTCACTGTGAATCCTTACTTTGTGATAGCAATTGGAATAGTATTACTGAAGATATTTATGATATCTGATATTTTATGCCTTTAAATATGTAAGTAATATATGTATATATATGTATATACACATATATGTATATATACACATATTATATGTGTATATACACATGTAATCACAAGTAGAAGAGAATTTGATTATTGAAGCTGATATTTCTTCTGAAGATATTTGAAAATACTTGTCTTAGTTAGGGTTTCCTTTGCTATGAAGAGACACCATGACCAAGGTAACTCTTGTAAAGGAAAACATTTAATTTGGGCTGGCTTACAGGTTCAGAGGTTCAGTCAGTTATGACAGGAACATGGCAGCTTCTAGGCAGACGTGGTGCAGGAGGAGAGTTCTGCATCTTCATCTGAAGGCTGGTAGGAGAAAACTGGACCCCACTTAGTTAGGAGGAGGGTCTCATTGCCCACCCCTCATTGACACAGTTCCTCCAACAAGGTCACACCTACTCCAACAAAGTCATATCTCCTAACAGTGCCTCTCTTTGGACCAATATGATATTTTTAGTGCTAAAATCTAATATTTCTTAACTGATCATTTTATTAACATGTTGATGCTTGACCAAGTTATAACTATTACATATAAATAATCCTTTATCAGCTATAGAGTTAAAAAATTCTTTTGGAAAAATTACAGTGCTAGAGACTTGATCTCCCTCCCCTGAAGAAACAATCATGAAGAATGCTAGATAGTCTGTATTTTGTACACAAAGTAGAATTATGTCATTCTTATTAGAAACACTGTTCTACATAACTCTGAAGTGTCATGAATATTCTACACTATTTTTCACATCAAAGACTTTGAGTATTCCTTGTACTTAAAGAGCTTTTTTGAGGACTGGTACTCTCTCTGGGCAGAGAATAGCTTTTCAGCAATGCCATGTCAGTGGAACTTTGAGAAAGGTTTGTGGGTACAACACTTACTTTTAGGTCTTTATGGTCAGAGGATAATTAGTTCAACCTAGTATGAAAATTAAATTACATATGCCTTATTTAGTTGTATATATTTTCTGTTCATAGTAATGATATAAATATAGACATTACATTCATTCATCCATGAAGAAAGTGTTGTAGTACAACAAAGATTTCCTCAGACTTTGGAGATGGTTTTAGTCTAAAAGCCAGTGTCTATCCAGTAGCTCATCCTATAGGATCAGACCTGGAAGATAAAATCTTGAAAGTTCTGCTGGCATCTTGGTCTTTTGTTCACTCCACATCCCTCATAGGTGTTGTGGTGTTTCTATAGGAATCCTGAATTCTTGGGTATTTACTATGTTCAGTTCAATACAAAGAATGTTACAAGAAATATAACTAATTTGATTAATGTGTTTCCACAGACTCTACTTATTAAAGTGGTAGTATATTGCATTCAATATCTAATAGATATAGATTAACTCCAGAAGAAATTACTCTTTTCCATCAGTTGAGAATTCTTTGTTTATCTCTGTACCCCATTTTTAATAGGGTTATTTGGTTCTTTGGAGTCTAACTTCTTAAGTTCTTTGTATATATTGCATATTAGCAATCACATATATGATTGGTAAAGATATATTCCCAATTTGTTGGTTGTCATTTTGTCCTATTGACAGTATATTTTGCCTTACAGAAGCTTTGTAATTTTATGAGGTCTCATTTGTCAATTCTTGATCTTAGACCATAAGCTATCGGTGTTCTGTTCAGGAAAATTTCCCCTGTGCCTATGTGTTCAAGGCACTTCCTCACTTTCTTTTCTATTAGTTTCAATATATCTCATTTTATGTGGAGGTCCTTGATCTACTTGGACTTGAGCTTTGTGCAAGGAGATAGGAATGGGTCGATTTGCATTCTTCTACATGCTAACCGCCAGTTGAGCCAGCACCATTTGTTGAAAGTTCTGTCTTTTTTTCCACTGGATTGTTTTAGCTCCTTTGTCAAAGATCAAGTGACCGTAGGTGTGTGGGTTCATTTCAATAGTAGATCTATTCTTTGATCTACTTTCCTGTCACTGTACCAATACCACGCAGTTTTTTTTATCACAATTGCTCAGTACTACAGCTTAAAGTCCAGGATGGTGATTCCAACAGAGGTTCTTTTATTGTTGAGAATAGTTTTTGCTATTCTAGATTTTTTGTTATTCCAGATGAATTTGCAAATTGTTCTTTCCAAGTCTGTGAAGAATTGAGTTGGAATTCTGATGGGGATTGCATTGAGTCAAGATGACCATTTTTACTATAGTAATCCTGCCAAGCCATGAGCATGGGTGATCTTTCCATCTTCCGAAATCATCTTCGATTTCCTTCTTCAGAGACTTGAAGTTCTTGTTATACAGATATTTTATTTGCTTAATTAGAGTCACATCAAGGTATTTTATATTATTTGTGACTATTGTGAAGGGTGTTGTTGTTCCCTAATTTCTTTCTCAGTCTGTTTATCCTTTGTGTGAAGAAGGCCACTGATGGCTAAGAATTACCTAAAGAAATGTTCAACATCCTTAGTCATCAGGGAAATGCAAATGAAAACAATCCTGAGATTCCACCTCACACCAGTCAGAATGTCTAGTATAAAAAACTCAGGTGACAGCAGATGCTGGCAAGGTTGTGGAAAAGGAGGAACAGTCCTTCACTGCTGGTGGGATTGCAACGTGGTACAACCACTCTGGAAATCAGTTTGGTGGTTCCTTCGGAAATTGGACATAGTACTACCATAGTAACCAGCTATACCACTCCTGGGCATATACCCAGAAGATGCACCAACATGTAATAAGGACACATGCGGCACTATGTTCATAGCAGCCTTATTTATAATAGCCAGAAACTGGAAACAACCCAGATGTCCCTCAACAGAGGAATGGATACAGAAATTGTGGTACATCTACACAATGGAGTACTACTCAGCTATTAAAAGCAATGAATTTATGAAATTCCTAGGGAAATTGATGGATATGGAGAATATCATCCTGAGTGAGGTAACTGAATCATAAAAGAACACACATGGTATGCACTCTCTGAGAAGTGGATAGTAGGCAAGAAGATTGGAATACCCAAAGTACAACCCACAAATCACAAGAAACTCAAGAAGAAGGAAGACAAAAGTGTGGATACTTCGTTCCTTCTTAAAAGGGGGAATAGCATGCCCATGGAAGGAGTTGCAGAGACAAACTATAGAGCAGAGACTGAAGGAAGGTCAATCCAGAGACTGCTCCACCTGGGAATCCTTCCCATATTCAATCATCAAATCCAGACACTATTGTGGATGCCAACAAGTGCTAGATGACAGGAGCCTGATATAGCTATCTCCTGAGAGGCTCTGATAGTACCTGACTAGTACAGAAATAGAGGCTCACAGCCATCCATTGGACTGCATATAGGGTCTCCAATGAAGGAGCTAGAAAAAGGGCCCAAGGAGCTGAAATGCTTGCAGTCCCTTAGGACAAACAACAATATGAACTAGTAGTACCCTCAGAGCTCACAGGGACTAAACCACCAACCAAAGAGTACACATGGTGGGACTAATGGCTCCAGCAGCATATGTATAGCAGAAGATTGGCCTAGTCAGTCATCAAGGACAGGAGAGGCACTTGACCCTGAGAAGGTTCTATGCCCCAGTGTAGGGGAATGCCAGGACCAGGAAGCAGGAGAGGGTGGGTTGGTGAGCAGGGGGAAAGGAGAGGGAACAGGGTTTTATTTTATTTTATTTTTTTTTCAGAGGGGAAACTGGGAAAGGATATATCATATAACATGTAAATAAAGAAAATATCTAATAAAAAAGATTTTCACAGAAAAGATATTAAGAAAAAGTAAAAGAAATGAAATTACTTTTTACTTTTTTTCTTTTTAACATTTGATTGTGAAACATTAACTTTGTTCCTACAAGGTCCTACCTTGCCTTAATAACTATCCTCTGGATATTTATGAATTTAAATTTACCAATTTATGAGTGGAATTGTGCCTTCTGATTTTTACCAGTCACTTCCTATAAAGTAGGATGGAAGATGATAATAGGACTCTATTGTAACAATTTAGTACCTGTTCTTAGGGCAATATTGCTGAACTCTGCTTTATTTAACTCATGCATCAGACCATACCTGAACATATTTCCTTATGATTTGTTATTCCTATGCAAAGTTCTGAAGGATGAGTGGCTTTTATAAGAAGATACCGAATATATTATTTCAGTTCTAAATGTGAGGAAGAACATTATGCAGATAATGTGTCTCCTCATTCTTTACAGAGGGAAACCCATTAAGTACCTGTAAGAAATCCAGAACTAAGGATTCGTCAGGTCAGTTGTGCCTCATGGTCTGAGAGTCTTGATCTATTCAATGTAGTTTCTTCAAGAAAGATTTGTAATTCATTTGATTCTCATTCCTCTCAAACCAAAGGCAAAGCAAGAAATGAACCAAAAAGAGGAAGAACAGGGGTAGAGGACAGGAGGGTAACTGACTCATACAACGATAATGCTAGCTATACTATGTTTGAAGGTGTATGATCGACATTAAAGAAAGAATATGAATAGAGTTTTACAGTGTGGTGTTTTAAGAGACATTTTCATTTTATGTACGTGTGCATATGCCTGAGTATATGCTTTTATAGCAGAAGCATACAGAAGCTCACAGAAGTCCAAATTGCGGAGGGAATCCCCTGAATCTGTATTTAAGGTAGTTGTGGGTCTTGGTGTAGGTCTTGGGTATGGAATTTAGGTCGGCCCTAAGGACAATAAATGCTCTTAACTACTGAGCCAGATCCCTAGCCTCTACAGTTCACTTCTTTTTACAACAGGTTTAACACAAAAGGAATCACTTTGATTTTATGTGGACGCTTTTCCTTACCTAATGACAATATTAAAGACTGAACTTGGAATTTGCGCATCCAACGCAAGTATTGTGCCATAAAGCCACATACACTCAGATCCATATGATAGTTTAAATAACTCCAGGACTACTCATTAGTTGGTTATATATCTAAGATGGTACAAATGTAGAGACCAAGTACAAGACATTTTTCTTCAGATCTTTTTTTTTTTTTTTAATAAAGGAAGGAATTTGGTAAAATATATTTTTTAACATAAATTGGATGGTACAAATACTACTGTTGTAGCTATTGAAAATCAAATACCAGAGATAACGAGATGGATGGCTCAGTGGTTACTAGCACTTACTGTTCTTCCAGTAGATTAGGGTTTGGTTCCCAACTCCCGCATCAAGATGTACACCGTTGCTTTTAACTCCAGTTCTAGGAATCTGACCTCTGGCCTCCATAAGCACCTACATACATATACACAAAACTCATCTGGGCAAACACATATCACATAAATAGAAATTTAAAAGATTAAGTACCAAAAATTTCTTAAAGTGGCAATAACATTTTATTCACTGTTACTGTAACTAGACCTGGTTCAAGGAAAGAGTTAATAATGTTTTTTTTTCTCATAAATTGTTTATGTCATTAAATTACATGGAATGCATATGAAAAGCAAGCAATTAGATTATACATACCATGAAATTATATATTAAATTTTGATTTGGGAATGTGTCTTTTCGGTAGAGTGCTTACCAATCATGGGTTCCCATCCTCAGTATTGCAGAACAAACAAAGGAACAAAATATTGAGAATTCTATTGTTGTTTTGTTACTTCTGTGATTTGTGTATTAGCTCTATTTGGAGCATTAGTAAACATCTAACAAAATGCCCAAGGGAAGACTAGGATGCCTGGAATTTGAAAGACGGAAGACACTCAACACTATTAGGCTGGGAGGATTTTTGTCTGATAGTATTTTTAGTAAATTTATACCAAACAGTTATTTCATTTACATCTAATTAAGCGTAGTACTTCTTTTATTTTCAAATTTATATATGCCTTTTAATAAATTACAGTGATCACTATTTGGTGACATATGTTTTGGATTATTGGATAATTAAATAATATATATTTTTAATAATCAGTAGTTTTGACAGACTTCTCCAAAACAGACAGGAACAATATATTTTGGTTCATACTCCCACCACCCCTTAAGTATATTGACTATTGCTTTTATTATATGCTTTGCAAATTGTTTCTATATTGAAATGTCAGAGAAATTTCTTCTCTCCTATATTTGTGTATTCTAAATTGTAGGATATCTGACTACAGCAGTCTTAGGTTAAACTTTATTTAGCTAGTAAAGGACTTGTCCTAATGTTTTCCCATAATGGGAAATAACTGTGATGGCATTGCATGGCTGGACAGTTCACGCTGCCATGTGTTGTCATAAGTGGTGATGCTGACGCATGCTGGCTGACTCTGCAGCAGAGTCACTGCAAGGATCAGGCCTCCTTCTAAATTTGAGATGAGAAACACAAGTAGTTAAGTCAGTACATTTACCAGTCTTCTTTTGTTTCATTTGTTCTAGATGAAAATTCTCTCTTTTACATATGTCTGTACATAAAAATGCTATCTGTTCACACATAAGCAGAATCAAAATGCTTTTATTATTTTTCATTTCTAGGATGTTGACCAGGAATGCAACAGAAAACATTATCATTACCTTAAAATTATCATTCAATTATTGCACCATGGCATTTGTATCTTGGTTTATTTTCCTCTATCACTGAAGTAACAGATTCAATGAGAACCTGTACTTGATCAGTGTGATACTATCTCTATCTGTATCTAAATCTAAATCTCTATCTGTACCATCTGCATCTGTTTCTTTATCCATATCTGTACCTGTACCTACACCTGCATCATCTATATCTACCTATATCTATAATCTATTATCTATCTATATTAATGAGTATTCTCTACAACTCTATTCTTTATTGATATAACATTCTCTAAAAGCTTGTTAATTGAGCAGTAAACACCAATTTTGTGCTGGAAATTCAAGCAGCACAAAGGAAACTTCCTCTGCTTTCCTTGTTAAAGCATCAGTGAGAGGACAAAGCACTCACATTCATGCATGCTTATCACTATTGCCTGAGGGTTTTGATGGGTTATAGGTTGAATGTACAAGTAGCTAGACTTCTTCACAAGTGCCCTAGAGAGTTAGAAATGGGTAAAACTTCCTTTTATGACCTGCTGTTTAAAGTTACACATCACCAATTGCTACAACATTTTTGAGTGAAGGAGCTCACAGAAGTCCATACTAGTTCAAAGGGAAGAAACAGAGACCTTGCCACTCAAGATGTGGGTCACAAATGAAGAGGAAGGGATGTATATTTGTGTTCTTAGTTTTAGAAAATCAACACTGTCAATGTACTGAAAGGTTAAACAACAAAATGAATACCTTTTGTTTACATGTGTCCATTGTGTCCCTCAAAAGTGATGGGATACAGATTCTAACATCTTTCTAACATCTTCTGTGAAACTCATGTCAAATACAGAGGGCTGTGTAGATCTGTGTGTTGCTAATGTTCCCATCACAGTTTTCAATGGAAGACTGCAGAACACCTAACCTAGCTCCTTGAATTCAGTTAGAGCACACGAGGCAGATTGTTTCAGTGCTGTCTATAGTGACCCCTGTGAAGTTAATTACTCTCTAAAGACCTTATATCCACAAATAGTCACATTCTTGAATTGCTAAGCTTCAGACTTTCACACATGAATTACTTGGGTCAGCACAGTTCAACCCATAAAGGCTGTTAGATATCATTTTCCATATGTTAATAGAAAACAAGAATTTTTCATAAATTACTGATAGAAGGTGTATGGAGGGGTGTCTGTGTTTGTGTGTGAGAGATAGGGAGAGGGAGTGGGGACTCACCATGTAGCTCTGTAACTATCCATATATCCACATAGCCTAGACTGACTTCCAGCTCATGGGCCTCTGCCTCAGCCTGTGGAGGTGGGGTTATAGGCATGTGCCACAGCACCTTTGAAAATGTTTGTTTTATGCCCAATATTTAAAAAACATTAACTTTTTTTCAGGTTACATTTGCAAGTACAGGGAAATTTAGCCTTCCTTAATTGTAATAAAGTATGTGAGTCATAGTAGTAAAATATGTAACCAGACAAAGAAAACTATTTACTTTCTCTGACTTTTCCCCATTTCCCATGAGGTTATAATTTTACTTTAGTATATTTTTAATTATTAAAATGAAGTTTGAAAAGAGGTAGTCAAAAGCTGAGACATAAAAACATGTAGTTACAAGAAGGAAATTTTATAATATAGTAACTGCCCAAAGATTGTTTTACAAGATGAAAAACTACTGCTGGACTCCAACCCTAGTGGGAGACCCCAATTCAAGTCCTGTGAAATAAACCTGGCTATATTTCAATGCTGTCTTTTGTATTTCATAGCTGTGTCCTAGTATCCAGGATATAATTTCCATGCCTATTTCCGTATTTTTTCAGTTATTACTTCAATGTATTAACCATTTCAGAATAATCTATTCTCATATTTTGAAAATCATCAAACCTGTAACATTATTAAATAAGGTATTTGTAAAATGATTAAAAATGTTAAACGCCTTCCCTATCCACTTGAAGTTCTTCCATCAGGACTTCTGCCAATTCTTCTCATGTACTTGCACTAGCTGTGTCTTGTTTTGATTACATATTGAGTATTTTGTACTAATAAAATAAACAAGTAAGTGTGCTCTGTGCCTGTGAACCTGGAGTAGACATGTTAATCACTGCACTTCCCACTCAAGACTTGTCTCTCCCTTTCCAATGCTCTCTCCCCTCCGGTGCTTGCTACTCTCCCTGCTTCTCACGCTTTAATTGCAGAAGGGTTGCCTTGAGCTGTCAGCCTATCATGCCCCTGTCAGTATGGATTACTCATGCTGGCTATAGAAGATAAAAGGCCAATCTTGTTGCATCTTCATTTAATAATTGATCTCAATTCCTATTAACTTCAGGATCAAATTCTAATATAGAGTCATTGATACCATTTTACAGTGCAGGCAATGCTTATACCTCGAGATTGCTCCCCTTTACCTTTTTTTCTGTCTTACCTAGGCCCAGCTATATTGAATTGTTTGTTAATTTGTCAAAAGTAGAAGACATTTTCTCCCATCTCATTGCCTTTTAGAACACACTTCCCTGTGTTCGGCCGCCATCTTTTCTTTCCCTATATGTTCCACTTCACTTTCTTATTCATTCAACAAATGTTTCTGGTTTTGTTGTTGTTTGTTTGTTTGTTTGTTTGTTTTTGTACCTGAGTTGTGGCAAGAATGAACAAGACAGGTTTTTGAAAAACTATTCTAACTTGTAAATGTTAATTTTGGTGATTGTGCTTCCTATAGACAAATTATCTACGCAGTCAAACAAACAGAATCCATGAGATCAAAAATAGGCATGTGGTGATGGGTAGAATTTACACTATGAGAACCTATGTTTCTGCATCTAGAAATTTCATCAAAAGAAACAAAGCTTTAGAGAATTATTTAAAGAACTGAGCATAATGTTGGAAACTGTATCACTTATTATACTTAGGGGATCAAAAGGATTACCAGGAGTTTGAGGTCATTTTCAATTATATAGGGAGTTTGAGGTCAGGCTGGGTTACTTGAACTC